>JADHKS010000036.1:238130-249397 GCA_019925295.1 Sporothrix pseudoabietina | reverse complement strand
CGGCCCAGCTACAGCGGTCGCACCCCCTGGAGCCCCCCTGTAACAGCCCGCGGAGCGGCGTACCCTCGAGCGGGCGGCGTACCCTCGACCTGGCCCCGGCCCCCCCCCCCCGCCCCCCCCCGCCCCCCCCCCCCACGGCCCCCCCCCCCCCCCCCCCCCCCCCCCCAGGGACCGCCCCGAAAATACAGAAGGGAAAGAGCGGCCTGGGCGCGGCCTAGGGCAGAATTCGGGGACTAGAACCACCAAGGGTCCTGACACTTTCCTTCTTTTTTCAGGGCGGCAGGCTGAATGCGGGGCACCTTCCTCACGGGCACCGAATTGCATGAATAATGGCAGCGAAAGGGTCCAAGGCAGGAAGCCACGCACTCAGCAGCTGTCCTTTGGTCTTTCCTCTTTCACCGTCTGCAGGCCTTGTATTTTGCCCAGCAAGAGCGACCCCGTTGCGATATCGCCCTATGCAGCTTGCAGCAGCTTTTTGCGGCCATCTAAATATCTCTTCTCTCTCTGTGTGTGTGGCTCTGGAACCATTCATCAGCAGAACCTCAGCACAACATCAACAGCCCAGCGAGCGACTAACGCAGACAAGGCAAGCGAGACAAGCACACATCACAGCCCTACGAAAGTGATGCCAGACAAGAAACCGTCCAGAATGCCCAGCCGGTCTGGCCCAGATTTTCTAGGCAGCTTTTTCAGAATTCGATCCAGAAGAGAGACGAGAGAAATGAGAAAGGACCTGCAGGCAAAGAAGCCACAGCCAATCAATCGCACGGCATGCTGCTGCTGGCCAGTCTATGAGCAGCCCATGCATTGGTGGGCGTCACGAGGCCAGGCCTCGCTTGACTCGCTCAACTCGCTCGCTATTTATGAAATCAGCCACACGCTTTTCTCAGTTCGGACGGAGCCATGCAGTAGCTCAAGCTCAAACGCAAAGCCCTTTGAACTTTGACTGCCCTCACTCAAAGCCGCCGCCGCCGCCTCGTCGGGACTGCTTCTTGCTGCTCAGCTTCTTCTTCTCCTTGATGCGGGCTGAGTGAAATGCCTTTTCTCTGTGTCTGTTAGCAGTGCACACATATGACCGAATATACTCTCGGTGAATCTAGCTTACACCGCCTTGTATTTGGCCGCTTTCTCAGGTCGTGCCTCGCCCGGCACTGTCGACTCGAACAGCGCCACCAGCTCCTCGTACAGCTTCTCGCGGTTGGCCTCGGCATTGGCCGAGCGCGAGCGCTGTGCCTGCGCCTGTATCGTCAAGCTGTCTGTGGCTTTTGTGTAGTACCGCGATGTGCGTATCCGATCGCAGAGCAGTTTCGGCAGCGTGCCCATCAGCTCGTGGACGGGCCAGGCTGTCGTGGCCTTGGTCTCCGTCTTGTTGACGTGCTGGCCGCCGGGACCGCTGGATCGTGAAAAGGTCGTGTTGCCTTTTGGAAGGGTATCCTGCGCAAGCTTCTGGCGCCACTGGCGGGCCGCCTGCAAGTCTTCTGGGTCGAGGCCGCTGTCGAATGCAGAGTAACGGTCGTCTGCCTGTCGCGGTACCGTAGTCGCAAAGCTTCTTGTGGCAGTAATTCGTCTCGATATGAGGCCGAGAAAAGTCATCGGCAGAGGCGACAGCCTCGCTCGGCGGAGGAAGCTGGATGCCAGCATGCCTAGTGTGGTTTCTTCCATTGGAAAAAAGTCGTATTCTGATGTTTGAGTCTCGTCTGTGACTAGATAGCAGGATGGAAGAAGCAGTGCAGTTCCACGGTTGAAATGAAGAACGTCGTCATTTGATATTGGCGGCCGAAAAGTTTCGCGCGAGAGGCGATCGCTCCACCAATTTAAGCTTCGCGCCGCCCCACAGCCAAGACAAGACTTTTACGTCAGTCGTTGCTTTGTATCTGCAAAGTAGCCAATCTTTCACGACTTTCATGATATGAAGGCGTTATTAAAAATTTTCCTTGGCCATTTCATTGGATTTCTTTTTTCTTTTTTTTTCTGTTTTATGTTGATTGTCTTGTAACATTCTAACGTCTTTAAAAAAGATAGTAGACCGTTTCAACCAAACCGATGTCCACGCTCTACAAATCTAGGACATGCTTTATCGCGAAACACATAATGCTTTCAGTCCTTTCTGTTCAAGATTTGATTTCAACGTGATTAAATTAATTATGAATGGATGTATGATGCCAAAAATGATGGGGTATAAAACTGGTATCCAAAGAAAATTATGGCTGAAAGAAAATGTAGAAAGAATAGAGGAATGCCGATATCGTTTACATCAACCCACACGACGACGGTTTGTAGTCCTCGCCAAACAGCTCCTGCCCGCGCTCAATCTCGTTGGCCTTTTGCTTCTCCTTGGCCTCGGCCCGGAAGTAGAGCTTCAAGAACTTTTCGAGGTCAGCATCCAAATTGTCGAGGTCAGCCTGCATGACAACCTCGTCGCGGCACATTGGACAGAACTTTTGTTCTTCGCGCTGCATCTTGATGACACAGCGGACACAAAAGACGTGGCGGCATTGAAGACGGACAGGCAGCCATGCCAGACTCAAGCAGACGGGGCAGGTGTAATCCTCCAAACGGGGCACGACGGCGACGACGTCTTGGGCGATACGGGCACAGACGTCGCGGGCCATTCCTTCGACGAGCATGTCATGGTGGCGGCGCGACAAAGCGTCGGGGAACGTGCGGGAGACGCCGAGGGCGGTCACCTTATCGAATTCTGTTGACGTTAGCGGTTGTTCATGGTATGAGGGATATACATTTGTTAAGAAGGGGTGTGGCTTGCTCTTTAAGATTTTGGACTGGGCGGTCTGGTTGAGCTCGCGGAAGCGGAGGTTGAGGTAGAGCCGCTTGTTGAGCAGCAAGAAGTGCTGGTAGGCGGAGAGACTGGCGGCTAGCTGGAAGTGCTGCAGCAGGCCACGACGCTTGACTTGCTCTTGGAACCAGTCGAGTTGTTTTGACGCTTGAACGGACGTGCGGGCCTTACCATGGTCGCGCTCGCGCGTCGAAAAGAAGACTTGGGCGTCAAGGTACAGCTCAAACAGCTCGCGCCACCGTGTCAGGTCGCTGGCATATTTGTGATGGGCGACAGTGTTGGTGATGTTGTTGCTGTTTGCGTTTGCGTTGGCCTTTTCCGATGCGCTTCCTCCGAACCAGTTGCGCTTCTTTCGTTCTGGCTGGGCGACGGCCGACACTTCCTGGCCCAGGGCCACGACCTCGGCAGTAATGGCGACCTGTTCGGCATGGCCTATCCGTTCGAGCTCCGCCATATCACGGTAGATGAGACCAAAGAACTCGCTGTCGGCCGTCAAGGAGACCTCGACGCGCTGGAAGCTTTTGTGGCGGGCGCCGTGACTGTGGTGTACACGCTCGCCGGGCGGAGAAGACAAGCTCGAAGGCGGCCCGCTTTCGTCTTCGTCCGACTCGTCGGCAGCAGCGTCCGGCATGGCCGAGTCACCGTCGCCGTTCGTCTCGTCCGTCGTGTGACTGTCGGCCACGGAGCTGCGCCGGATATCGGCCTGCTTCTCGAGGAAGGCCCTGGACGCTGGTGACAGCGAGGCATCGACGACGACGCCGTCCTCGAGGTCGACGAAGATGGTAAAGTGTGTTTGCACGGCAGAGTCGCTCACTGAGTTGTCAGCGTAAGGAAACATCAAATATCAAAAATGTAGGCTGGAGCAAGGGAGGCTTACCATCAAACTTGTACTTGGCAAGTGGGATCTGGTCGCCGCGCTCCGAGACGGCCTGCGCAGCCAACAGCTGGCGCAGCGTGTCGGCATCGAGGCCCATACCCTGGAACTCGGCGCGGATCTTGTTTAGGCATTTCTTGAGTGTTGGATATGGGATGGCGGCCTTGCACCATTCCTCGGGATAGTCCCCGCTCTGGATCGCGGCCTTGAACTCGCGCGCAAACTTCATGTTGTCGGTGCTCACAGACGGATAGAAGAATATACGACGTAGTGACTAGGTGGCTGTGAGGTTTACAGGATGCTGATGTCTTGTAGGCGCCGTAAGATCATGGCGCCATCTGTCGTGATCTGTGGTGATCGAAGTTGCCAACGGCAGATGGGTGTGTTGCCTGTCAGTCGTAGAGTCGTACACTGTATGCCGTGGCTTCAGTTGACCTGGGCAAGGGTAATATGAAGAGAGACTCAGGGATGGGTGAGTTCACAATGCCGTCGATACGAGATGAGGTCGGTGATGAGATGAGAATGAGTTTATTGGGCGGTGGCAAAGCGGGGGAGAAAGAAAAAAAGAAAAGGGAAACTAAAAGCGGAAGGATGAGGCAGAGAAAAGAGAGCAAAAGGGAGGGAGAGCCAAGACACAAGGCTGGACACGACGGTACGCAAAGTTCATATATCCCTGGTTCGTGGTGCCTGGTCCCTGGCGATGCGATCCCGGGGCGGAAAAAAGAGAGAGAAAGGGTAAAGTTGTGTGGTGGAGGTGGCGAAGGCATGTATTTTGGGGTACGTTCGTACTGTAATACGTCGTATTTTGGTGTGTATGAGAAATTGGTGTGCGTGTCAAATGCCGTTGATGAGGCAAGCGCTGCCCGCTGCAGGCGCTGGGGGTTGCACCTTCTAGAAGAGGGCCCATAAGGCGGGTCAGGCGATCGCATCCTTTCCCGACTTGGCCTAAAGAAGGCGTCGGTCAGAGATGAGTGGATGATGGCCTAATAGCACCAAAATGGGCCTGGGCCAGGCCTGGCGCTTGCCGCTAAAGGGACCTAAGGCTACGGGGAAATGCGCTGTTGCATTGCGACATTGGACTTACTACGGAGTACTGTGAAATAGCCCGAATTTTAGCGGTCCTGCAACGCTCCAGGCCCAAATAGGCCGGCCGCTGGTGGCCGCTGGATGGGTAGAAAAGGACGAAAATGGCAGGAAGGGCACGGAAAACTCTGCTGAGTCTAGACTGTGCCGGGGCTCTTCCCGCTGGACCAGCCCGGCGAGCGGTGTGCCAGCGACGTCATTACAGCAGTGTTGGCGCGGCGAGGGAGGTTCTCCAGCGGAAGGGAAGCTCCTGGGACAACTATAGAGGGGAAGAGAAGAGGGAATATTTTATAGGGGCTAACTTGAGCGTCCTTTTTACCAGGCCAAAACAAGCTTCCCTTCTCATCGACGAAAACATAGAAGAAGAGAAAAGCTTTTATGTCCAGGCGGGGCTTCCAACGTTTATTCAGCAATTTACTGCTATCCGCAAACTTGTGGACATCTTCCGCTCCCACATGGCACATCTCTCGTAGGCCACTGGCTGGATTTTATAGCGTTCTTCGTAGTGGATTTATAGCGTATTTCTAGCGTTCCCGTTGGAGCGCCTGTTGGTAGCGCCTGTTGGTTTCTGTTTTCCAAAAACGGCCACACCCACCCCGCCATTTTGTCGCTGTAATTACAACGTCCCTGCACGTTAAGGGAAATTTTTTTTGGCACTGGTGGGAGTTCAGACGTGTAAACGAAGAGCAAATGTTTTGACGATTCAACATGAAAAGAACATGAAAAGGAACATGATTTTGACTTGGGAGTAGTCTCATGTACTTGAAATGGCAAGCAGCCTTGTGGAAACTGCTTTTGTACGACTCTTAAAGTCGCCTCCTAGATTCGCGTCATTATGATGGACGACCTAAAGAGGCCTAGCAGAGCCTTGTCCTGCCGGCTTAAGTAACATTGTAAATGCACTAAGAAAAAAAAAGCTGAATGTACCTGAAAACCGACCCCTCTTAACGACGACACGCGACCTCACAGCCTTGCGCTCCAACTTCCCACGCGACCGACCAAGACACACACGTGGCCGACAGCACATAGGACGCACGCCGAAGACAACAGAAATGGGAGCAGAGCAGTCGTCGAACCGTGGCGCCGGGGCACAGGCGGCTACAGCGACGCAAAAGACGTGTTACTACGAGCTGCTCAGTGTCGAGCGGACGGCCACAGACGACGAGTAAGTGCATATGTCGGAGGACCTTTTTTTGAGAGAGACAAAGCGACGATATGCTGACGCTGACTGCTCCTCAGAATCAAAAAGGCATACCGGCGAAAGGCGCTGGAGCTGCACCCTGACCGCAACCTCGACGACACGGCCAACGCGACACGAAAATTTGCTGAAGTCCAGACGGCCTATGAGATCTTGTCCGATGCCCAGGAACGAGCCTGGTACGATTCCCACCGCGATGCCATTTTACGGGGCGACAGCGGGACTGACGACGCGGCGGACGGTGCGGACGCCGGCCCGCGGTTCTACAACAATGTGCGCCTTACCCCGACGGAAGACCTTTATACGCTCATGGGCCGCTTCAACTCGAGCGTGCCCTTCAACGACTCGCCCTCGGGCTTCTTTGGCATCCTGGAGGCGACATTTGCACAGCTGGGCCTGGAAGAGGAGGCAGCATTCAGCTGGGACGGCGATGGCGGTGGCCAGCCGCCGCAGTATGCCCCCTTTGGCTCGGCCAACGATGACTACGACTCTGTCGGGAAACTCTTTTACCGCGACTGGTCCAACTTTGCCACGCTCAAGTCGTTTAGCTGGAAAGACAAGTACCGTCTGTCCGATGCGCCCGACCGCACCATCCGCCGCTTGATGGAGAAAGAAAACAAGAAGCTGCGCGAGATTGCTGCGCGCGAGTTCAACGACGCCGTGCGCTCGCTTGTTGCCTTTGTGCGCAAGCGGGACCCGCGCTATGTGGCCAACACACAGTCCGAGGCTGAGCGGCAGAAGATCTTGCGGGATTCGGCGAATGCACAAGCCGCTCGCCAACGTGCTGCCAACCTTGAACGCCGTGCTGCCGCTGCTGCCAACCCGGACGATGCCAAACCGCTGTGGGCACGGGGTCTCGGTGATGACGGCGAGCCGCTGGGCGGTGCCGGCGACAATGACAACGACGACGAGTTTTCGGGCGATGCCGAGTCTGAAGAGGTGCAGCACGAGATTGAGTGTGTCGTGTGCGATAAGACGTTCAAGAGCGAGAAGCAGTTTGAGGCCCACGAGAAGAGCAAGAAGCACGCCAAGGCGGTGCACCAATTACGGCGGCAGATGAAGAAGGACAACCGCGACCTGAACATTGTCGTGGAGGAGACGCCAAAGCCACAGCCAAAACAAGAGCCGGTTACAGACGATGAAGACCTCACGGATGAAGAGATTGACGAAGAGATTCAAGCAGAGTCGAAGCCTCAGCTCAAGACAGAAGCAAAGGGTGTCAATGCCGACGAAGAGGAAGAAGAGGACGAGTCATCTGAAGAGAACGACGAGTATGCACCAAGAGAGGTTGTCGAGAAGCGGTTCCAGGGCAAGGCTGCGGGTGCCAGGGGCATTGATGACGACAGCGAAGACGATGTTGCAGCCAAGGTGGACGGTCTTGATATCAAAGACGACGATGCTAAAGCCAAAGCACAAGCACCAGCAAAACCAAAGGTCGGCAAGGCCAAGGCCAAGCGGGAGAAGAAGGCTGCTCGATGGGCAGCACAGCAAGAAGGAGGAGCCGCTGTCTGCTCAATCTGCGACGAAGCGTTCGACTCCAACACAAAGTTGCACAAACATCTGCGTGAAGAACATCCAGCACCAGAGCCGACAAAAGGAAAAGGGAAAGGAAAGAAGAGGAGGTGAGAAAATGTTGAGTTGAAGTAGAAAGAAGGACTGCGATAAATCCTACATATACCCACAAGTACATACAAACGTCCAGCCAGCATTTAGACAGCGCAGTTTTGTAGAGATGAGATACGAGGTTTCTGAAGATCTTTTTTTTAAAAAAAAAAAAAAAAGAAAAAAAAAAAAAACCTTTTCGACAAATTGTAACGATAAGCAAGAGACGCGCATTTTCTTGTCCAACGCACCTTCCCGTCGCATGCTCCGGCTCCTGCTTACATCGTGCAAGGTTGTCGTCATCTGAGGAAGGCGAATCTCACACCTTGTGGCTCTTTCCTTGTTGGGTATAAGACATAGTACCCCGGACGCGCCTTCCATATATAAGCGCACTTTCCGTTTTCCACGCTTCGCAACCCCTTTTCGCATAGTCTTCAAACTTGTCATGTTTTGGTATCTTCTTTCTTCCATTATTACTATTATGTATCTCCGACTTCTCTTCCTCCAACCCCGGTGTTTATCGCTGTCGAATATCAAATTGGAAACAAGAAAAAAAAATATAAGACAAGAGCAAAAGCAAAGGCAAAAGCAAAAAATGGCAAAGTGCTGACTGTGTTCTAATATGCAACCCATCCAAGCAAGACCAGACGCCGAATGCCCAAAAAAGTTCGACAAAAAAACAGAAACTCGGCCTCCAGGTATTTCTCAATCTTCTTCTTCTTCTTCACTCTCCCCTTTTGTTGTTGTTGTTGTTGCTGTTGTTGTTGTCCGTGGCAGGCAGGTATGAGTTGAAAGGACGTTCTGGAAGCGGTCGCTAACCATTCAAAGAACTCTTCACTCCTCCTTGGAGATCACGGGAGCTGCAATCGGCTCCGTGTGCGAACCCTTCTCGTTGTCGTGCCCGTGCTCGTGCTCGAGATCAAGATCGTGGTCGATGTCGGCCGTGCGCTCAATGTCGACGCTTGCAACATCGTCGATGCCAATGCTCTCGACGACACCGCTACCACGAGCAGCCTGGGCCGCCTCGCGCTCCTCGCGCTTGGCCTTTTGCCGGGCCAGGATCCGCGCCTGCTTGGCCCGCTTGGCCTCGTTGCGCTCCTGGTCCGCCCGCATCTGCCGGATGACCCGACTGCGCGCACGGATCTGCTTGCCGTACCGCAAGAACACAATAGGGATCGGAATCATCAGCACCTCCAGCAGACCCAGGAACGTGCCTGCCCAATGCGGCGTCATCGCCTTGTACATGGCCGTACCCGCCAGCGGCAGCGTACCGCCAAACAGCGAACGGATAACCATGTTGCCAGCAAGGGCCGATGCGGCGTACAGGCCATACGCGCCAGCCACGTAGTTGGAGCCATAGATGAAGGTGAGTGTGTTGCCGGCACCGAAAGGAATACCGAACGCGATAGGGATCGCCCAGTGGATCGTCTTGGGCAGGCACGTCCAAGAAAAGACGAGCTGGCCGATGGGTGTGAGGATGGCGCCAATGACCATGACGCGGGCTGAAGCCTCGGGCGGTGCGCGACCCGTCTCGGGGTCCTTGGGATAGTTGTTGATGAGGCGGCGGCAGAGGGGCTCGCTGCAGATGGCCAACATGGTACCGATACCAATGCCGACGAAAGCAAGACCAGAGACACCAGCGCTCCAGCCACGGCCCTCCCTGAAGACAATCGGGTAGGCAACAAAACACAGGTACAAGATACCGTAAACGACGGAGATCCAGATGTTGAAGAACCACAGGATCGGCTCGGTCACGGCGAGGATGAAGGGGCGACTCAAGCTGACCTTGAGGAGGCTGAAAATGGAGATGCGCTCGTCGTACCGACACCAGTAGCGGTCGTCGTCCATGTCCTTGCGCATCTTGGCCGCCTTTGCCTTGAGAATTGCTGGCGCGTACGTCTCCTTCAGACTGGCCATAAAGACAATGGCAGCACCCGCAATAATGATGACAATGTAGCTGTCCCAGCGCCAGCCAAGGTATTCATAAACAAAACCACCGATGAGAGGACCACTGAAGGAGAAGACGGTTAGCATACACACTTACTGACAAGCCAATTTTAAATAGGACTGGGGACAACTTACGTAACAGGGCCGTTCATAGGCGCAATCGACATGATGGACATGTACAAAGCACGGTTGTCTTCAGTCGAGATGTCCACCACCGTGGCAGGACCATTGGACACCAGAGCGGCACCGAACATAGCACCGAAGAAACGCACGACGAGAATCTCAGCAAGCGAAGTGGCCAGTGCACTCGGAATCACCAGAAGCGTGAAGCAGATGATGCACACAATGTACACTATGCGCCGACCAAACAGTTCACTCAACGGTGCCACCACCATGGCGCCCACCGCAAGACCGATTAGATATGTTGTCACACCAAGCGTGGCCACCGCCTCACTGGAGATGTTGAACGACTTCATCACACCGGGAATGGCAGCCGTATAGCTTGTGCTGTACAAGACAACCGCCCACGTGGAATACGAAACCGCAAACACAATCCACAGCCGGTACCACAGCGCCCAGTTGCGCGGGTTGCTTGGGTCGTCCTCGGCGAACGTTACCTCGAAGTCGGGAAGGCGAGAGGCAACGCTGCCTAGGCTTGTCGTCGTCATGGCGTGGGAGATAGGCTCGCGGGCGGCCTGCTCGATCTCAGTCTCGACGTTCGGTGTCATGGCGAGCTCCAGGGGCGCTAACGGGTCGGAGTCGTCTGTGGAAGCACTGTCCCGGCGACGTAAGCTTCTGCTCAACCGGCTCAGGCGACTACGGTGGCTCGCTTGGCTGACATGGCTCGGCAGCTTTTCTAACGGTGTCGGCTCGTGGGAGGAAGAATCGTCGGTGCCCGCAGACGTGGCACTGCTCTCGGAAGACGGACCGGCAGCATGGTCGACGACGGCCACGCTTTCGTCGGCCGTGCCGTGAGTTTCTGATGTTCGTTGTTCTGACATTTTGTGTCACACGATGTGCTGGTGTTTGCTGTTTGCTGTTTTTCTTTGGACAGTCGTCCTCAGAAATTCGAAAGAGACGACACAATGTGGATGCCGTTCTTTAAATGAATTCTGATGTCGTTTGGCCAAGGCGGGAGTTTCTCCTTCGGCTTAACAGTCGTCGTCGGCCTTATTTGTTGCCACTTGCCTCCAAAAAAAGTTTTCTTTTTTCTGCTCCCTTGTTATTGTTGATCTTCGACAGCTGGCGATTGCTTCATCCCAATGTCACAAAACGTCACAGGGCGTACTCGGCCGAATGAATAATACAACAAACTAAACAACAAAACAAAAAAGGAACAATATGGGTAAGGAAGGGGAAGCAAGAGAAGGGCGCAAATAAGCGTCAAGATTTGGTGTTGCTGTTTGCTAATGGAAAAAGAAACAGAGCTTGTAGGGTCAACTCGATAATAAACAAAACAAAAAAATCAGTCAGTCAGAGTCAGAGGGGAAAAGAAACAGACAGGAAAGAATTTTTTTTTTTTGAAAAAGAGAAAAGGGACCCAAAGACTAAAAACAACAGCTGCTGAAATTGGAATAGAAAGAGGAACAATGGTCACGCAATTTGCAAGGGGAACTTGGGTAATAAGAAAAAAAAAAAAAGTGGGTGAACAAGTTCTGCTCCGCTATCGACAAGACAACGGGGAGTCACTCCCAGGTCGGGCGTGGGGGGGGGGGCGGGGGGGGGGGGGGGGGGGGGGGGGGGGGGGGGGGGGGGGGGGGGGGGGCGGC
>JADHKS010000036.1:61396-238120 GCA_019925295.1 Sporothrix pseudoabietina | reverse complement strand
TTGGTTAAAAATAAAAAAAAAAAATGTGGTTTAAAATTTTCGGGTCGGATTTCTCCAACAAAACGCGTTTTCATTCACTGGTTGGACAAACCCCCCCCCCCCCCCCCCCCTCCCCAAAAAGAAGAAGAGGAAGGATTAAGGTCGGACAGATGCTAACTGAAATAGGCTACTGGACGCGTTTTCTTCTGCTACTTTTCTGTTTTCCTATTCTAATTTTCGAATATCTCCCTCCCGCCTGGCATTTTCGCCTTCTTTCCGTCTCATGGTGCCTTGATGGGTCCGGCATCGTTGCGCGCCGCAGTACGGAGTGCATGCCAGCAACGCTACTTGCCACGCTAAGATGGGAGCGCCCACCATGAGTTTGGGGGTGGATACGACAAGAAAGAAAAAAAGAGTGACTGCAACAACCGCCGGCCAGAACCCCTGGGCGCAGACCCAAGACCGGCAGCAAGCAGCACAACCATTTGGGCAAAGACTCGAACCCACTCGGAGGAGAACGACGATGAAATATTCGAGAGGATGACAGGCGGGTCTGTTGTTTTCATTGACCTCTCAGGTGAGTTTTTCTTTTGCTCCTATCTTTGCGTGTTCTTTGCATCTTCTTTCGGATTTGGCTTTGATTTATTTTACCCGTATGTTTTCTTCTGTACTTCTCCTAATTTTCACTTTTTCTCATGACTGTCACCCTCTGCTGTTAAGCGAGAGAGGGGCCATGGGGAATGGGGAAATGGAAAGGGGAAAGTGAAAAAAGAGAGAAAAAGTCGAAAGATGGGGGCACAAAGAGCACCAAATTTGCGGATTTTAGCTGGACATAAGACCGCCCCCAGCATCCATGTCCTCACAACACAGACTCACACATGTCCAAGAACCAAAAAAGAGCTCCAACAATCCTCCCGACTTACTACTGGCTCTGTCGTTCTTTTCTTCTTAGTGTTCAAGTGCTAGCGCTGGGCCTGGCCATTCACTAACACTAACACAGGAAAATCGTCAAAAAAATCCTGCAGGTTCTGGGTTCGAGAATGCCGTGGCACCCACCTTGGCACGCTCCGTTCGTCGGCAACTTACCGGGCTTCATTGGCCCGAAAATCAGTCTTGGCCTTACCCAGGGGCCTGGTCAGGCTCTTGTGGGCGTGGGCATTTCATGATATTTTGCTAATGGAGTTGTCTGAGTATGCCTGAGATGGAAAGGCGCTAGCTTTGCCACCCCTGGGTCTTGTTGGTAAGCTATTCTCGGAGCATGCCATGCTGAAAGAGGATGAGGACGACGAGGAGGAGGCTCCGTGAATTGAGAAATCGAGAAACAGCGGATCGGAACTCGGACAAGCAGTATCGGGAAGCGTTGCAGCATGAGCCAAGCCCAGCCAAAGCCGATGGCCAGCTCCTGTTCGCAGTTGGTAGTTGCGGTGGGCAGTGGTGCTACTATCACAGAACCTGGCTTTTTCAGACTGCTGACCACAAGACGACAGAAAAGAGAAAATAATCGCACAGCACGGCACCCGGCACAGGGCGCACGCGCCACCAACACCGAAAGCAGAAGGATGGCTAAAAAGGTAACGCTATCGGCTCATGAAAAGGACCAAGAAAGGAGAAGTTGAAAAGAGGGGAAATCACAGGACGAGAGGACGCTGCACAAATGGCAAAGCAAGAAATGAGCCCAGCATTGCCCGGCCTCTGCGAGGAGCTGAAAGACAATACGAGGACGACTCATATCAGAGAAAGAAGGAGACTTCGACTGAGCTACAAGAAAGGAGAGAAAGACATTGCGCCCCGCATGTTCGAGTTCGGCTGGCAAAACCAAAAGGGAATGCAGCCGATCGGGGTGGGCCCGCTGTGTTCACTCCTTTATTTCAGGCCCCCGGGCACCGATGACCGGTGGTTTGGGCCTTTATCCGCACTCTGCGAAGTTCCGAACTGAGCTTTGTGCGTCCTTGACTTGTGAGTCTTGACTGCGGCTAAGCAATCTCCTCGCGCGATTCCTGGCGAGCCTGGCTAACGATAGCCAAGAGCTGCCCTACGAACGGAGCCCTTTCTGCTGCGATGACTCGTTCTTGGATTAGGTTGTTGACAGGCAATGACAAATGCTGTCTGGAGCAGAGTTTGTCAACTCGCAAGTGGTCACTTTATGTGTGCTAATCGACGGCTTTTTGCCAAGACTCTTTCGAAGAAGGGCTGCAGGAAACGCAACTCCTACCTGTTGACGCAGTATTACGACGCACAAATGACAGATCAAGAGCGTGTTCTGTCGTCAGGTGTTTTGTCCGATTCTATTTGGTTTTTATGTTTCTATTGCTGCCCCCACACCACTTTCTTTCTTGTTGTCTCCGCCTCTTGCTTCTCCCAGCACACAACACCTGGGCTGGATGACGCACTTTTGTCGGTTGCAGCCCCAGCTCTCATGACAAGAACATTACGGATGCTTTCCCCGCAGCCATGTCAAGCCCGTCGGTTCAACGAGCGCCCTTCATACCGCTCCGCAAACACCTGCTGGCAGACAAAAAGTACGGGGAATGCGATTGGCAATTAAAAGCACAACAGCTTCCCGAGAATGCGGAGACGCTTGTTTCCTCACTGCATCCGATATGCAGTGTGAAACGGAACAGAGAGAAGCTGTGACAGGAACGACAAGCACTGAAAAAACAACGTGACTCGGTGGTGATACTGTTGCTTTCTGATAATGCACAAAAGAGCAAAGAGCCCATACTGAGTCCACTTTCCCGAATCCCATGATGGACAACGGTGCAGGGGCAAAAAGCGGAGAACATGCAGCTCAACGTGCAGTGCAGAAACGGAAAAAAAGGAAGGAAGTGACAAAGCTGATGCCAGGACCAGAAAAAGAAAAAAAGAAAAAGGAACAAAACTCAAGAACGGAGAACGACCCGAAAGAAGCAAGTCTCGTTGGGCTGCAAGACAACGGAGACATCCATCGTGGGCCCTCCGCCAGGATGGATTTATTGGGGCTCGTTCTTGGCCTGGACCTGGCTGTGGCCCATCGTTGCCCACAGCGGCTCAAGGTGGCCCATGACGGCCCAAAAGTTGGGATCATAGGACACTAAAATGGAATGTGAGCAACGACCAGACTTTGTCAGGAGGTAGCCTTTCTGAACTTCTCTGCCCCGGCGAACGGCGTACCCACTTTATTCCCAGTGAGACGACGGCGTCCGGTGCGGTAGGGTAGGCCACCGCTTTTCGGAGCAAAGACCACAAGGGAGAGAAGAGAGCCGCAAAGCGGAGCGGTCGCCGCACGCCGCCGATCTGGCCAAGAAAAGAAGAGAAGGGAGGAGAGAAGGGGGACTCTGTCAGCGTCACCACTTGATACGACCAAAGATGAGTAAAACAACGTCAGACGCTTGATATGGCGACCTCCGGTCAACCTCCGGGCATGCAGATACGGCGAGTATACCGGACAACGGTGTGACGCTCGGTCTGCTTTCCCTCGAGCAATCTTCTTGCAGTTGATCGATTTCTTGCTCACCAGATTTCGTGTTGTTTCGATGTTCTTCTCCTTATTCTCTCAACTCTCTCCAAGCCTAGCACATTTGCATCTCCATTCTCCTACAAACATGCAAACCAGCGAAACAGAAAAAAAAAGATCTCCATACCCCAGTGGGACATCCCAAGCGTTTTTGCGGGGAAAAGGAGATTGAGACAGCCAAGACGACCAGATGCTGCTCTCTATCTCTCTATGGACAGAACAACCAACGGCGTCTCTTGATTGTTTTTGTCTGTCTTTGGCATACGCCTCCTTCGGACCGAATGACTGGAAGCATCAAGTTTGTTGATTGAGTTCAAGTCATCCTCGATTTGGTTGGTGATTCCCGTCAAATCTGTTGCAAATCACACGTCGGAGAATTATTCAATATCGAGTGGTTTCCCACCGGCACGCAACAAGCAGTGGGAGACTGAAGCAGTGAAACTACATTCCGGGAATGA
Source organism: Sporothrix pseudoabietina (assembly GCA_019925295.1). Lineage (NCBI taxonomy): Eukaryota > Fungi > Ascomycota > Sordariomycetes > Ophiostomatales > Ophiostomataceae > Sporothrix > Sporothrix pseudoabietina. The sequence goes on along the minus strand of JADHKS010000036.1, from coordinate 234,190 downwards.
TCTTCATGCGGGGGAAAACGAAAGAGAAACAAAACAACGGCCCTCACCTTGACAACCCCGGGGACAAGACCCAAAAGGTTAATCGTTCGTCTCAGGCAGAACCGTCAGACATCAAGTGGTGGACAGCCAAGATACTTACCAAGATACTTGAGCATTGGCAGTTGAAACAAAGCTGTCACGATACTGATATGTTCAGTCCACGCCATGCTTCTATTTTTCTTTCTTGCATACCTGTTAACCTGTCTTTTGTATACTTTTTCTATTTGCATTTGCCTTTGCATTCCCAGTTGGCATGCCGTGTCAAGCCTTTCCGCCAAGCCGGCAGTGGCGCGCTCCATGATGGAGATGGTGTCAGAAAGGCTGGGATTGATGCATGAAAAAAAAATCAAATGTCCACAATCGAACGAGGCTACTAAAGTTTCTTGGACCGGCAGTGCTTCTTCTTCCCGGGAGGCTATCCGACCCAGAAAAGTTTTATTCCGACACGGAAGTGTGCCGTGTGAAAGAATCAAGAGTTTCGGTACTGTTGTCTACCAAGGACAAAAGAGTCAAGGCTACATGTGTCCTTTAATCATTTGCTTAAGTTGCGTCAACACGGACATGGCCGGTCGCTGTGCTTGTGGGTGCAAAAGGAGCACCCTCTTGTTTATATGAGTGCTTACTGCTTTCCTTCAAGCCCCTGTACTTGATCTGTCAGTTTCTCATATTTTCGACGGTTCTTGGCATCATGATGAAGATATTTCAATCCACTGCATCTCGCCGTCACAGTTTCTTTATCCTCAGCAGAGGGTATTGGATCCGGGACTACAAGCACACGCCGTGATTGATCCTCGTGTTTAGTTCTACAGATTCTTGTAGAGCATTGATCACAGAATTCATAACAACATGCTGCCATTTTGTTTGTTTTTATCAATGTTTTCTTTTATTTAATAGTTTAAAAGTCTAGACTTTTGCATGCCATGTCATGATGTTCATCGTATAAAACAGCCCTTTATGTAGTTCCTAACCATCGCTCGCATATCATAATGTGAACAATTCGTAGCCGTAACGCGTGAAATAAACAAAATAGAATCAAAATCAAAAGTAAGAAGGGGAATCGACGAAACGATAATGAAGAAGAAGAAGAAGAAGAAGAAGAAGAAGAAGAAAAAGAAGAAGAAGAAAAAGAAAAAAAAGGAAAAGAAAAAAAAGGGAAAAAAAGAAAAACAAACCAAGTCCTTCAGACTACAGTCACTCAAACTGTACATCCACTTTCTGCTCGGTCGACTTCTTGCCGACCTGCAGCCGCCACTCGGGCTCGCCGTTGAAGCGCATTGTGAGGTGCATGTCGTCGACAATACGCAGCCCGCGAGCATCGTCAACAACGGGCAGCTCGTGGTAGGGCGTGTCGTAGTCGCAGTAGATGGTGCACAGCAGCGAACAGTTGTCCTCGCGGCGGTAAGGCGGGGGCATCTGGTCGCTGGTGTAGATCATGAACTTGGTCTGCTTGTTGGCGGCGTTGGTGACGTACTCGTAGAATTTGTGGGAGACAGGCTCGCGGTTGTCCATGACCTCGCCCTGCTTGAGGTACCACTGCATGCGCCAGACACGTTGCTGGCCGTCGGGCTCGGTGCTGATGCGGTCGACACCAGGGATGACCGGCGGGAAGGCAGCATGAAGCGGGACGCCGGTCTCGACGCCGTAGCTGTAGCGGGCGATGCGGACGTCCATTTCAGGGAGGGCAATGAGGTGCTGGCGCTGGCGCTCGTCGGTGGCGGCAACGACGTCTTTCTGGGAGAAGGTGTTTTTGAGCAGCTTGATGACGGCGCCGCGCGCGACGGCCGACCATGTGCGCTGGGGCTGCATGACATTGTTGTACTCGGTCTGGAGTTTGCGCAGGAGATAACGCGAGCTGCCCAGGCCGCCGACAAGAATGATTTTCTGGAGGAGGCGGAGGAGGAGTTAGTAAACATGAAGCAGTGGAGGTGGGAGACGGGAGGGGGGTGTACCTTTGGCGGCTTCCCTTCTTGGGCCACAATCTTCTGGTTCTGGTCGTTGATCAGCTGGCGGATGCCCTGGTAGGTGTCGTCAAAGAAATCGACAATGGTGTTGCGCTTGAGCACAAACTTGTTGGTGCCCTTGAGGCGCGAAAAGGCGGAGAAGGCCTTGATGGGCGGGTGCAGGTAGTACTCCTGCTGCATCTCGCTGCCGGTAAAGGACCGCTTGATGGCGTACTCCCACTCCTCGTAGACAAACTTGCGGAAGTCGGCTGGATCGCAGTTTTCAAACTTGAGCCCGCTCAGATGCTTCATGTGGTGCTCAAACTTGTCGTCGACCATGAAGGCGCCGCACAGCTTGCCGTCGCCCTTGACGGCCTCGTGGATGACAAAGGGGGTTGTCTGCACGACCTTGTAGCTGATGATATCAATGGTGCCGCCGCCGCAGTCGACGACCATGAACGTCTCGCCGACGCCCATCTCGGGGTACGCGCGGCGGTCGAGCAGCGTCGCCAGCGCGGCAGCCTCGGGCTCTTCGACGAGAATCAAGGTGGTGTCGGCAATGTCGCGGCGCTGCAGGATGCCCGCCCGACGAGCGGCATTCTTCATCATGTTGCGCGCGTACTGGGGCCAGATGGCCGGGATGGTGATGGCCACCTTGAAGGGCAGGTTCTGGAGCGCCTGGGCGTCAATCTGCAGCTCAATCTCCCGCAGACAGTGCTGCCAGATGTTGCGCAGGTAGTCGGCCACAAGATCGACGACGCCGTCCTCGCCCAGCAAGCTGGCCTGCTGTCTTGCTGCTTGCAAGTAGGGCGAGTTGCGAATGTCGTCGCGGATGTCGGCGTCGCGCAGCAGCAGCAGCTTGAACCACTTGATGGGCGAGTGGCCCTTGGAGACGAGATAGCCCCAGGCGCCGGACCGCTGGTCGTATTGCGTCGGCACCTGCACCTCGTCACGGCTCTTGAAGGCGGTGCCCACTGTCGGGTACTGCTGTACATCCTTAATATCCGTCGGGTCGCCCGAAAAGGCCCACGAAACCCCCGAGTAGGTCGTGCCAAAGTCGATGCCAATGGCGACAAACCGGGCAGCCGATGGCGGCAGCGCCTCGATCTTGCCGCCGGGACCGCCCAAGTCGGGCGTCGGTGGCGGCAGCTCGACGGGCACATATGTGGGCATGGGTTGAGCAGGTGGCGGCGCTGACCGTGGCGGGTATGGCGGATGGGCTGGCTGCATGTGTGGCCGACCGCCTCCACCATTGTTGATGCCTCTTTCTGGAGCAATGCCTGCACCTCCTCCTCCTCCTCCTCTTCCTCCTCTTCCTACACCCCCATCTCTACCCCCACCTCTACCCAGCGACACACTGGCCAGGCCAGCACCCAGAGTGGACATGGTCGGCACCGTGGGCATCGACAGACTTGGGCCCGTGGCGTTGCTGATTGCCGTGGTCGTCGTGGGGGCAGTAGGGTTTGGTTGGTAGTGCAGGTGGGATGGAGACAGGCCCGGGGTCGGCGGCATGGACATGGGATCGAGCTGCGAGAGAGACGGGAAGCGGTAGCGCATGCCGATGGGCATGTTGGGGCCCATAGGCCGCGGCGATGCTCGCGACGACGACGGCGACATGAGCGACTCAGTGTCGGCCATGGTGGAGGTGGCGGACGGCCGTCGTGCCGGGTCGAGACCGGTTGCGGGCGCAATATTGATGCTGCCGCTGCCGCTGCCGCTGCCGCTGCCATGGTTATAGCCATGGCCTTGGCCTTGTCCTCTGTTCTCAGCGCCATCCTCTTCTCCTAAAGTTCCATTCAGCGAAATCTGTCCGTCATTGGGCAGCTCGTGGATCCAACTGCGCAGCGACCTCCGGTCGGGGTGGCCGGGAAAGGAGTATTGGAGGTTGAAGTTGAACGGCGACGGGTTGGCCAGTGGTGGAGGGCCTCCTCCTCCTTGTCTTCCTGCTTGTGTTGTTGGTGGTGACGATGCTGGCGACTCGGACAGGCCGCCGCCATTAACGTTGAGGTTGACACTGCGCGGCGCCGACTCGTCGTCTGGTACTCTTTGGTCGAGGTCGCGGTCGTGGCCGTCGTGTTGTGAAAGGTCGTGCCGTTGTCCGTCCAAGTCTTGTCGCCGAGGACCGTTGCCCATGTCGGGCGAGTCGAGGTATGGCCGCATCGATTCGTGCAGTGTTTGTGCTTGCGGGCCTTCGCGCTGCTGGGGCATGCCGCGGAAGTAGTTCCAGCGATCATTGCTGGGATATTCTGACTCCATTGTGGTGAATGTGAGGAAAGAATGGGAGGAAAGAATGAAAAAAAGAAGAAGAGCAAAGGACCAGTAAAAAGGATCAAAGGGAAAGAAATGAAGTAAAGATGGACGACGTCAGTGTGGCATGGAGGGGATGAAAATCAAAAGTATTTAGAATTAAGGTCAGGCCCGAGCTGGAGTCGATTGCGGAGGTTGTCAGTCGTTATTATCGTTGTTGTGTTGTTGTACGGACGTCGTACTTCAGCTTCCGTAGGTAGTGTCTTTCTGATCCTGCAATGACGACAGTCGAGGACTAAAGGCACCGGGCTGACTTGACTTTGATATTGGCCCCGGCGCGGTCGGCCTCGAATGGAAGTCGGATAAGAAGAATAGAATATAGAATGCGCAAGAAAGAGCTTGAGTAAAGCGAACAGAGCAAAGAAGCAGCTAAAGAAACAGAAGGAAAGGTCGAGTGGAAAGTGGATAGTGGAAAACGAAAAAAGGAAAAGGAAAACGAAAAGATGCCTCAGCCTTCTCGGTGGATCCTCAGCCCAAAAAGCAAACAAGGAGCAGCAGCTCTCCGTCGTCGTAGTTCATAGCCGTATCGTAGTCGTCCTCGAGTACACCGTAGTTTCTGGAACAGGAGAAGCAGCCAGACGAGCTGGGGGACGAGGTTGAGTCCTTGCAGTTAGTTGTGTGGTGGCTGCCCCTCGTCTGAATCCCCGCTTGAATATTGTCAAGTTTGATGAGCCTTGACAGCTTCTGCTGCAGTGTGATTTGTTGGGGGCCTTTAGCTTTGGAGGCTCTTCGGGTACGGAGTACGACGTGCTTTGACACGGTCTGGGCCTCAATTTCCCGGCGTGCCTTTTCTTTTTGTTGTGCTTGCGTTTTTGGCTGGTTTCGTAGACAGGCGCCTGCCACGAGGCCGAAGAGTGGGAAGAGTGGGAAGAGTGGTGGGAGGCCTGGCAAGAATGAATAACATATGAGAGAGCAAGACCTCGAGAATAAGCGAAACCGGTACAGCAGAGCTCTGGGAATAGAGAAAGGCGACGAGACAGACGGGGATGATGGGCATCGGTAGCGTTGAGAGTTCAGAACAGGCACAGATTGTCCCAGAAAGTCCGCAAGGCCTCGACCAGCCACATTTCTCGGCTCTTCTTTTCGTCACCCAGAACTTCACATCTTGTCACACTTCCACTCGTCCTATTCTCCAGCTTTCCTCTCTTTTCTCGTTCCCCTCCTTCTTTTGTCCTTGCTGTCCCATTTCCTTTTCTTCCCCTCTTTGCAGGGGCTACTGCATGGCGTCGACCTCGTGCGCTGGCACTCTGGCAAGCTGCTTGTCCATATCAAGCCATTTGGCAGCCAATAAACCCTCAGCCTTGTCTAAGCCACGCTGCCTGCTGAGAGAAAGGCCATCCAGCCGTCCAGACTTGTACTCCGTAGGCGACCCAGGCTCGCCAGGCCACCCTTTCTAGGCGATCATCTGGACCCCGCTGTCAGGCAGACAGGGTCGACTGAGACAGGAAATCAAGTCGATTCAAGGGATTTGGGAGAAAAGAGGGTCCGCTCTAGGCCTGGCCCGCGTCCATTCGCCATGCAGAGCCCCAATATTGGCCGAGGCTTGGCGCTTTTCGGAAAAGATTGCTGGCAGGCAAAAGGCGAATCTGCAGGCACTTCAGAGTTGAAGTGGAAAATGTTGACAGAGGTACGACGTTTTACCTTGTAGAGCACCGCCCGATTTGTTTTCGCCTTTTGAATTCTCCCGCTCTTGAATAGGCGAAAGAAATCGTGAAAGTGATGTGGTGGGCGTCTTCTTCTTGTTATATCCTGTGCTTCTCGAGACGGCCTTGCAGTCTGCCGGCGGCGCTGCACAGCCCCTGGGCCTAAACATAAACACTCGTACGGAGTACACAATTGGCCTCCCGGCCACTTGGACAGCAGACAGCAGACAACAGACAACCTGGATGACGCGTTTGTTGATAGGCAGCTGCCAAACCAACTGTGCTCAAAGCATCTTCTTGAGCCTCTCGGCGACAACCTGAAGCTCCGAACGCCTGAACGCCTGTCAGACTGCCCTGAAAGTCTTGGCCAAGACGCAACTCTGCCGTGTGGACCTTTGTCGGTAGCTGGCCTTGCTTCGCCTTGTCTGCAGTCTCTCCCCCTCTCAACAGCTCCCCCCTCCCCATCAACAACACTGTTCTGTGCTCTGTGCATACGGTCGAGTCCATGCCGATTCGGTCGTCGGTCGTCGGTCGTCAGTCGTCGTTCGTCGTTCGTCGGTCGCCGGTCTCCATCTTCCTTTATCGACTTTGACAATCATTGCTGTGCCTGTTTTTGCCCGCACTAGCTTTCTCTTGGAGTGAGAAAGCTAGGCCTTCTCGTCCGCGTCGTGATCGGTTCTTTCTTGCTTGCTTGCTTGCTTGCTTCGAGGAGCCTCAGTCCTATTTTTATCTTTTCTTGTTGCCCTGGCCCTGCCTTAGTTTGTCTTTGCGTTGCCTGGGCTCTTGTGCTTTGCGCTGTGGTCCTGTGTTCGCGGCTCCGTGCAGCCTGCCACACCTACTTGTACAGTCTCATTTTCTTGTCTTGTCCTGTGGTCTCGAGTCCTGTTAGTTGCCTCGCTGCGTACTCTGGGTCTGTTCTTTCTTACACTACCGTCGCATGCCCTCACCCTCTCCGACTTACCAGCAGCCCGCATATCTCGCGCAGCGCATATACGACAAACAATCTTCCCTTTCGTTCCTTCGAGTCTCATAAAGGGTCAGCAAGCGGGCTTTTTGTCTTGCAAACGCCACTTATTTTTGTAACTCTTCGACTGGGTGTCGCAAACACACAAAAGATGGAATCAGCAAGAGGCCGGCCGCCCTCTGCTGGCAAACCAAACCTCTTTTCCTCCTCCGGCGGCAAAGTCATCACCAAAGACCAGAAACGGTCGTCGTCGCGGACATCCATTTTGCGCCGCTTAAGCATGTCTGCCACCAACGTGCTAAACGGTGCCGGTGCCGGTGCCGGTGCTGGCGCGGCGCCAACGTCAGGACAGGCACTAGGGTCGGGTCCGGTGGCGACAACAGCACCGGCGGCGGCGGCGGCGGCGGCAGCGGTACGAGCCGACGATGCGAGGCACCCTAGCACCCAGTTCAGCCGACAGCAGCAGCAGCAGCAGCAGCAGCAACAGCAACAGCAACAGCAACCAACGGAAACGGCGCCGGCATCTTCAGGCGGTGGACTTATGTCGTTCAAGAAGCATTTTCGACGATCAAAGAACAAACCATTGTCTGATGTGGGCGGCAACAATGCTTCTATCGGCAAAGACGGCAGTGGAAACTGCAGCGGGTCAGCCAAGGCGCCGATGATTAGCACTGGCAGCGAGACACCTCCCGAAATTGGCACCGGAGCCGCAAACGATTCCGCCAGCGACGACGGCAGCGAAAGCGGCAGCGAGAGCATACTTGATCCGTACGACAGTGCCGAGTACGAGACGGGAAGCGAAAGCTTCGTCGAGGCCTCGCGCGGGGCTGATGACAATACCGGCAGTCTTGATCCCACAACAGCCACGGGCTCGCCCATCACCACAGCCGACACTGTGAGCACCAAAACACCCAGCTTTCCCAAGACAGAGGAACACGCCGGTGGGAAAGGTGCCAAAAGTGAGAGCAGTCCTTCAGACCACCTGCCGCCACACAAGCGAGCCCAGCCACCACAACGACAGCAAGCTCAGAAACCACCGGTAACGTTTGTTGTGCCTGGTCCTCCGCCGCCAGTTCCTCAAAAAATGCCCGAGCCGGCCAACGTTGTTGCGCCGCCGGCCGTCCTTCCAAAGATTCCGGCACCCCCACCGCCAGCGGGAGCACCAACAAGACAGATGGCTCCCTCACAGCCTCCGGTACAGCCTCCTGCACAAGGCGACAATGTGAGCAGCACCAGCAGTGCCACCAACAATGCTCAGGTATCAAAATCCGTGCAGAGTCTGCAGGCAATTCAAAGACAATACCAGGAACAGCAGCAGGGGCAGCAGCAACAACAGAATACAGCAGGCCGTGTCCCTTCGCCCACAAAGACCGCCAAGGACACAAAAGAAAAGTCGGGTGGCGGTCTGCTTGGCGGCCTCAAGAAGCTGCGCCGGTCCGACAGCAAGCGCGGCAACCTGGATTTAGTACAGCCGCAACAAGCACCGCAGCCGCAGCAAGCACAACAAGCGGCCGTAACCACTCCTGCACCGGTGGCCAACAAGCCAGCTGCGACAGAAGGACCAGCAATGGCTGAGAGAACGACATTGGCAAACGGTTTGGCTCCAAGTCAGACAGTGCCGAATGTACAGGCACAGCCGGTCCAGACGACAGTCTTGCCTCTGCCTCCGCCTCCGATCCAGTCACCACCGAGTGGCAGCCGAGGAGTCAACATCGACGGCGTGCCGAACAGTTTGCGGCCCGGGGGTGGTGGACAACCTGTGCAGCAGCAACTTCAGCATGTTCCGCAACAGCAACAGCAACAACAATACCAGCAACAATATCAGCAGCCATACCCACTGCAGCAGCCGCCGCAACAATTGCCGCAGCACCAGCAACCTGTATATGACCAGGCACCACAGCAGATGGCCATCGTCCAGCATCAACACCAGCATCAACAGCATACACCGTGTGACAGCTGCAAGACCTACTATGAGGCCGCTTGGGCGCAGTCCGAGATCAACATGTATGCGCTGTCGTCACAGCTGGCAGCAGCGCACCAACAGAGCGCCGGTCAAGTAGCTCTGTTGCATGAACGTGATGCCGAGATTGCCGAGCTCAATGGTCTTGTCGGCCGGCTGCGCACCCGAATACAGGAGCAGGTGAAACAGCTCGAACAGCTTCCCGCTGGTTTGCCGGGGCTCAACACCATGTCTGGCCTGAACGGCTATGCTTCCGGTGGTGTTGGTCAACTGCCTGATGGCCAGATCCGGTCCCGGTGGAAGGGTCTGCGCTGGCAGATCCGGCAGTGCGTCGAGGCCCGCTTGGCCGCTCTGCCGCCATCGTCTGCCGTGTCGGTGCCTGTATCGTCGGAACGGGCGCCTTTCTTGCGGCGCCTGACACCTGATTTTGACAAGTTCTTGCACTCGCGCAAGGGCTCCGTCCATCTTGTCGAGGCAGCCATTTGGGCGGTTCTGTCTGAGAGTGTGTTTGGTGGTGCACGCCGATCGAGTCGTATGTGTTGGGCCGCACGCTGGTCCACGTCCTTGGCCAAGATGAGTAAGTCTCCCAGTCCTCCGATATAGGTATTAACACATACCGGCAACACTTACTAACACTTATAGATGACAACATGATGTACAGTCGTTCGACCGATCCGGCGTTCCATCAGTGGCGCGTGCAAACTGCCGTGTTTGTACGGAGCCTGGAGACAGCTACCGAGGGCGACTCGCAACAACAGCAGCAGCAGCAGCAGCAACAACAGCAGGTCGTGGCAGCACCCTATGTCGAGGCTGTTGTACGGCAACTTGAAGTCGAAGTGGGCGTTCTGCTGGCCCTTGGGACAGGCGGGCCGAGCGGCATCGAGGATGGAAGCAGCGGCGGTCCTACTGGCCACAAGGAACCATCTACGCCGTCACCACCGGTATCATCCTCGTCTTCGTCGTCGGTGCTCCGCCGCCAACTCTATGACGTCGCCGCCGAGGCCATTGGGCTCGACGCAGACTTGTGCCAGCAACGTGCATGGTTTTACGTCCATTATCCGACGTCCACAAGCGGTCAGCGCCACGGCATGCCCTTTGATGCACGGGAAATGGAGCCGGTTACCGTGACGAGCGAGACGGCATCGCAGAGCAGTGGCGGCGGTAGCAGTGAGACACATCTCAGTCTTGCCATGAGTGGTGTCAACAGCAGCAGCAGTAACGTCAATAGCGTGGTCACTAATGGTCAGCACGGGTCGGACGACGTCTCCTTGGTGGTGCGTCCGGCTCTGTTCAAGGCGGGCAACTCCCGCGGTGAGGCATACGATCAGATATCGACGATTGAGCCGAGCATTGTCTGTCAGACAGCACCAGGTGGGCGTGGGTTCCGGCGCTGGGCAGCGGGTGGGCGGCGTGACCGGTCGCGATCAAGAGGATGAGAGGATAAATGGAAGTATGATGCACTCTGATGTCGAGTTGAGTTCGAGTGAGGCGAATGTTGAAGACATAATAAACGACGTTATGACCTAAGTTAGAACACACCAGGCAAGCAATGGAGGTTTCCAATTTTGTTGCTTTTTGTCTTTTTGTATTCATTTATATCCAATTCATCTTTTCTCCTTCTTGGTATATGCAGGAGTCAAAAAGTAAACAGTCTTTTGCAGAACAAAGACAACGAAACCAGAAGCATCCCAAGAGAAACAAGAAAATGTGTTGACGTGTGAGGTAAGAAGGGAACAAACTTGCCCCTCTTCAAACTCCCCAAACCTAACGCCTTGCTGAAATAAAAGATGAAGCATTGCAGCCCAAAAAAAAAAAAAAAAAAAACGAAAAAATAAAAGACGAGTCGTACACGGGTAGTAAGTAGTATGTATGAGAAATAATGTGCACAAAAAAAAAGGAACCAGGAATCAAAACGATACCCGGCAAGAATGCCAAATGGAATAGGCTGCCAAAAATAGTAGATACTGTCAAAAAATAAGGAGCTCGCTTGTATGCCTCATTATCATTGTCGCTCCAGGTGTTGTTGCAATTAATTCGTTGGTTGGGGCGACGGCCCGTCTACACCCGCACCCAACTCAGCGGAGGCGGCTTGTTGGTGCAAGTTGATGCTAGATGCCGCGTTCTTTAAACGGCCTGCACGGCGTGGCGGTGGGAGCTTTGGCGGCAACTTCTTGACACCAGCGCCAGCGGGATGTGCTGGAGCGCGGTGCGCATGGTGCGAGTGGCCGTGAGCTGTGTGGGCGGCGGCAGCAGCTGCCGCCGCTGCCGTGGCAGTCGGATGCGCCTCAGGTACTGCGCTGCCATTTCCGTTGGTTGTGGTTGTGGTTGCAGCCCCGGATCCTGCCAGCGCCTTTCCAGCAGCAGCAGACGCGGCAGCCGGAGGTGGTGGAGGAGGTGGCGGTGCATGATGATGAGCAGGCTTTGCAAGAACGACGCCGTGTCGGTGCTTGGGGACGGCCGGCAAAACACGTTTTGCTCCACGTCTGCGCTCTGGTGGAACAGCTGGCGGCGCGCCCTTTGTCGCAGCCGTGGGACTCGCTGGTGTAGGAGACCGCGGCGGAGGAGTTTGGGGATGGTTTCCTTGCTTGACAAGGTTTTCCTCCTTTGGTTCAAATTTGACAGTCACCGCCGGGATGGGATGGCTGTCGTCACCACCAGTGACAGGGGTGGCAGCAGGTTTCTCATCCTCGGAGGACCATGCATCAAAGTCATCATTGGCTGAGCTGCGGTGCTCGGCCTCTGTAAACTCGGCCTTGCGGCTCGGCGTCTTAACGCCGGGCTTCTCCTTAACAGCGGCAACGTCGTCAACACTGGCACGGCTTAGGCGGCCGTCGAGAGACAGGCTGATACCAAGAAATTTGTTAACAACTTGGTCGCGATCTGCCTCTCTGGCGCTCTCTTCGGCATTGTTACTGTCGTCAGTAATAACACTGCTGACAGTTGCAACGCTCCCCGCACTGGATGACGTGCTGGTGCGAGCCGTCGCCGTTGTGCCGAAGGTGGTCACTGTGCCGAGTGTTCCTGTCGGGCTAGTGGGCGAAGCAGGTGTTGATGTGGGCGGTGTGGGCGTGTTGAGCCATTCGACCTTGGCCACACGGTCCACCAGACGCAGGGTGGTCTCATCGGCAGGCGCAAAGTGAATGTTGCCCGAGCCAGACAAGATGTCCAGCACGCGCAGAATCTCATCACGCTTGTATTGCGGCGGTTGGTTGAGTTGGGTGTGGGCGAGTAGTGGGTACAGCACGCGGAGGTAAGTGTGGCGCAGGGAGGCGGACTCGTTGGGCAGATCAAGCAGATTGCGGATGATGACGTCGAGCAGCACACGCAAGTCGTTTGTGTAGAAATACTCGTAGGTCGCGTGGGTGGTAAAGAGAAGGTAAAGAAGTTTGAGAATGAGGAGCTGGAGTGCGGTCTCTGTCGCACGGTTGAGTAAGAGAATAATGTTCTCGCCAAAGGTGCGGTAGAGGGGGCCGTTGAGACTGAGGACCTTGACGACTCGGTTGGTCAAGGGTGCCGCAGGCGACATGGGATCGACAGCTGCGGTTGTGGCTGCGACCATGTATTGTTCGTTGAGGACGAGCTGGAGTTTGTTAGCCTTGTTTGTTGTTCGCTTCACTCAATCGTGTCTCTGTCTCCTTCTGGGTAGGTGGTGCTTACCAACACACGAATCACGGGGTAGTGATACGGGTCGTCCATGTCGTCGGACATGTCTTCGATGATCTGGAACAGATAGCCGACGAAGCCGTCGTCAACGGACAGCAGATCGGCCACACGTACCCGCTCTACACGTGCCATCTCGTACATGAGTTCCAGTAGCAGACGGTGCAGACGGCGATCGTCGTCGTGGCTGGCCTTGATCAGTTCAACGAGTCGAGCAAAGCAGCCAGCCTCAATCATCTGGGCAAAAACCTCATCGTCCGTGCGGCCGGCCAGCAGCAGGTAGTTTGCAATGGCGTGCAACGAGCGAGTCTCGTCCTCCTGCAACAGACTGTAGACAATCTGTGTGCGGACGTACTGGCGCACGTCGAGACCAGCGCACAACGGACTTTCCAACAGGCATCGGGAGCAGCGTGCCAGGTCGTCTTCGTCAAGTAAAAACTCGTCACGGCCCGATGCCACGAGGTCGAGCCAAGCCCGGAGAGCATCGTCGATTTTCTCGTGGCTACCGCAGGGAGCCTGGACAGTACAAGTAAGGTCTGTGTGATGGCAAGCATTAGTATGGGGACTGAGAACGAGGTATTGTATGGCGGTTCGAGGCCCGTTTTGAGCCCATCGCCATTCTTAACACCCAACTATCAACATACCCTTCCAGAATGCCTCTAACGGGCCCGAGGATGCCTCGTCCGCCTCGTCGGGTGGCCCCATCGTGGGAGTGTGTTGTGCGCGGGTTGTTAAGCAAGCGTAGCAAGTTGCATTACGAGAATCGGTGGCTGGGAGGGAAAAGGAGGAAATCGAGCGAACGGGGGATGAGGCCCGTCCACGTAGTCGTCGGGTTCGAATCGGGCTGTCGGCGACACGGAAGGAACGGAGGACAAGTCTCGTATTGAAATCATCAAACGAGGAAACAGCGACGGCGACACAAATCAACCGATGGCCGGGGAAAGAGCGAAGAGCGACAGCGACAGCGGCAGCGACAAATAAAAAATTAAAACATCAGCCCGATAGGGAAAGTCCAATGGCGCATGCGGCTGCGAACGGCAGAAGGTGCGACTGGCGTCGGAGCGGATGTCGTTTGTATGTCCGCAGGCGGGCGTCTGCGGTGGTGGCAGCCTGTCGTGTGCTGGATGGGAGCGAGTTGGCGATAATTCAGATTGATGGAAGTGCAAAGGAGAGAAATGAGGAAAAGGAGCATTGTAGGGCCCTGCAGCCCGCCTAGCACGTTTCGGCGCAGTGCCACCCCGCGTTGTGGCGCCCAGGGCACTCGGGTAGAGGTACTTCTAGGAGTCCCCTTTTTTGTAGGCTACACACAGAATTCAGTGGGGTTAAGAGGGTGACTAAGAATACGAGGTACCGTAACCTTGTAAGATAGGCGATCCTGCCTCCGCTGGGAATGCCTTGGCTGTGAGATGACGGAATGCCTATTCTGGGCCTGTCAAACACTGACTTTACCGCGCGGCGACGAATTCCATACTATATTTAGTTTTTCGACTTGGACTCGATGTCGATGTGACGACTGCGGTTTGGGGCCGATCGGGCAAATGTGAGTTAAAAAAGGCGATGAAAGACAACCAAAAAGGGACAGAGATGAAATAGAAAAAGAATAAAGAGAGCTAGCAACACAGGATTTGGAAAAAAAAAAAAAGCCGACAGCAGCCGCCGTGTCGATGCTGCGCTCTGTTGATCGCTCATGAGCTCGTTTCATCGCTTCGACGTGAAAGAGGCTGTGGCGGCTGAAACCCGATGTTCAATGAACAGATGTTGATTTATTGACGGCATTTTCATCAAATGCTGACAGATAGCTCGACATCGCCATTGTTGCAAAGACAGCATCACGAACAGTTCATGCCACCTTGATTTGTTTTTGTGTTCTTTGACGGGACGACCTGCACATGATATTGATAAGGTAATGAAAGGAAGGCCCAGTGCCCTCTGAGAGCTCACCCGGCTCTCGTTCTCTTTCACATATATTTTCAAACAATATCAAACTGACGAGTGTCAACGTGGTGTAATGACGTCGACTTTGCGAGTGCAGAGACGTCAATTTTCTTTGGCCAACCTTTTCCCCACATCAAGAACTTCTCCCCGGGACCCTTACCCGCGGATAGAGATACCAGGTGGATGGCCAAGAGGGTTAATTCGCGGCGGGAGGCCGGCGGGCCGCTGGCGAGCGCCACAAAAAAGCTACCGATAGCGGCAGGCATGTGCCCAAGATTAATCTACCACGGCAGGATAGAGAATATGTTCCTGGGCAGTAATGGTGTTGCAGAGGACGACCGCGTATTGTGTTTATTGCACTTGCTCCGGCTGTCCAGGCGGCTCTTCAGATTGTGCCAGGCGCAACATGGACGGCAGTGAGTCTCGTTCCGTCCTGGCTGGCTCTCGTATCCAGTCCAATGGGGCACATATGCAGGCCCACGGCGGCGGCGTCATCGAGATCAACGGCACATATTATCTCATCGGCCAAGACAAAACAGACGGCTCGGCCTTCCAGAATGTCAACTGCTACTCGTCGCGCGACCTGGTGCAATGGCACTACGAGGGTGCACTACCTCACGGTCACGTCCAACACGTATCTCTGAAGGGACCACGTCGAAGCCCCCGCCCTCGTCAAGATCAAAGGTCGCTACTACATGTTTGGCAGCCATCTCTCGGGTTGGGACCCAAACGACAATATTGTCAGCACATCAACTTCACTTACATCTGGCTGGTCGGCATGGGCCACCTTTGCCGACAAGGGTTGCAAAACATAATCGTCTCAGACACCATACGTACTGGCCTATGGCAACGGCAATGTCATGTGCACGGGCGACCGATGGCTGTCCAAGAACCTGTGCGCCAGTACATATGTCTGGCTCCCCCTTGCCATCTCGGGAACATCTGTGTCTATGAAGGACCACACCGCTTGGGTACCGATTGTCGAGAACAACAAGGTATGGGCCAACCACCCAGATGAAACTTCGTATGCTGGCAACAGGGGCGCATACGGTGGTGGAGCCAAGGCCGTGGACTGCAAGACATGCTCGGGTGGCATGGCGGCAGTTCACGTGGGCGGATCAAGCCACGGGACCATCACGTTGTCTGGTCTATCGGCACCGAGCAGTGACAAAACGGCATTGATTGTTCGCTGCGGCGTGTCCGAGGCCAAGGGCCGGCAGGCAGATGTACGCATCAACGGCGGCTCACCGATACGCATGGACTTTTGCCCGGCGCTGAGAGCGGCAGCATTGGAGAGAGTGTGTTGACAGTGGCGCTCAAGTCTGGCACCAATATGATCGAATTTGCAGGCGTTGGTGACAACTGGGGACTGGATATTGATGCCGTTGAGGTTCCGGCATCATAAGAGACGACAGGGGAGGCTGAAATGACCATATCAAACACATGTGGTATTTTGTGCTCTGTGTCAAATTGCCATCATGCAATGGAAACATATTATTTCAAAGCCGGTCATTACATATCGATGAAAATGACATGTCAAAAATCAAGGTCAAGGTCGACTTTGGTACAATAACCTGGATTTTCTCTATCATTTGCAAACCATACTTTATTCAGAAGATACCATTTTCCTATCGTCATACACCGTGCAACCTTCAGATGCAACCTGGCGGCACATGCATGACAAAAAGCGGCTGTTCGTCCGAAATGGTATCCTGATTTCGGTTTTGGAAATCAATGGTTCTGAATTTGGTTTTCTTCGCCTTTCGTTTCTTTTCCCATCTTTTTTCCCCACCCTTTTTCTTTCCTGAACAACATACGACGTACTCCGTACTCAGGCTGCATTGCACATGCATGTTCCCCCATCCAAACATGCATCCTAACTGCATCCAATCTTGTTGTCCTTTTCAACCTCCCAATAGTCACTGAGCACAGACCGGCGCACGGGCCAAACACCACTTATGTTGTATGCAGAGCGCTGTCATCACCAACATCAGCCGGCCCCTTTTATTTGTATTTTCAGAATGCACCTTACGAGTGCGGCCTATTGTTAGCCTCTCTCGCCTCTTTGCGGATCTACAACCGCCTGGCGCCTGTCTTCTCCCCCTTCTCGCGTGGACCCCTGGACCGATGGTGTTTCATGGGCAAGAAACCCTGCACGCCTGCAACGCCTGCAAAGCCGGCGGCAGTACAACGCTGTGACTGGGCGAAGAGGGGCATAGTGCAACGGTGACTGTACCAACAGCGTGAATGGACGTCCAAAAACGAGAAAAGACAAGATGGACGAAACGAGCAGTTTCAAACTACTGTATTTGCCTTGCTGTCTCACACTTTGTTTTCGCCCTCGCGGCGCATTGGTCGGTCGCAGGTCGCAGGTCGCAGTTGTAACGATGACAGGGTCCTAGTCCGCATCTTCTGCGCGCGGCAGTGCCCTTTCACCCGTTCTTCGAGATGCCCGGGAAAAGTTGTTGCCTTTTTCTCTTGCGTTTTTTTCCATTCCCTCCGGCCCTTTTATCGTCCAATGTGTCTTTCGGCACTACCATATGGTCTGTTTATTGTCTAGCGATGCAATGAAGATGGGGCCTTGTTTCTCGTCCTTTTCTCTCTCTCTCTCTCTCTCTCTCTCTCTCTCTCTCTCTCTCTCTCTCTCTCTCTCCCTTCCTTTTCTTTCCTTTCTTTTGCTCTGCACCTCGGCTTGTCTCCCTCTCTTTGTTTCTGTTATCCCGCTTACTGCGACGTCAGATACAACCTGTTAATGATGCCACCCCCACTTTCGGTCTGCGCTGCTTCCACCCAAAACAGGGGCGTTAATAATAAACAGGATGTGGGACAATCGTGCGCCTCTCGTTTCGTTTTGCGCCGGCCGTTGCTGCTGGACGGAGTGCGATGCGTGATGCGCGCCCATCATAGACGATACGACGAGCCTTGGCAGTGACGTTTATGCGTTTGGGAGGTGTTTCTCTGGTCCGATTGCAGTGGCTGGCTCCCTTGAGTCCTCCATCATCTGCAGTCTGTGCTTTTGCTTTTGCTGTGTGCATGTCCACACGTCCGTATGTCTGCATGTCTGCACTCTCTCGAAAACATGTACTCTCGTTTAAGCATCATCAGCCCGTTCGATGCACATCCTGCAATCTCGTTCTTCGGCGGCGCTTCTGCAAGACATTTTCTTGCGCTGGCTCGCCCTGCAGCAACAGACGGGAAAGTACTTGCCGTTCTCGTAGAAGGGTCTGATCGTCGGCTTTGTTGGCACCCCAATCTGCAATCTGCAGCCTGCGTTTTCTTTTTCCTCTGCTTTATCTGCTCATCTGCTTCATCTCTGCTTTCATTCAGCACACGCATGCACCCTTTTGCGCCTCTTCCCGCCTTGTTGATCCTTTTGTCTCGGATGATCTTGTTTGGGGGATCTCGCAGAAACGAGATCACCGCCGGCACCCGTAGGAAGAAACATCTCTCGTGCCTGGTCATCTGTGCCTGTAATCCTACTTTGTCCACCCAAACACGGCACAAATTAACACACAACACACAGCGCATCTGCAAAAGAAAAGCTTACTTGTGATATGCCGTAGTTGTGACATGTGTTGCTCGAGCACCGCAGGCTTGACGAGAAGGCTGACTGCCGTGATCCAGCCCGTCTAGCCTCTCGCCTGTTGGTTATCGGCTTTCTCGTCTCTCGTCTTTTGTCGTCTTGCCCTCGCTCGCTTGCTGTGAGACCAGCGCCGCGCTATCGCCCGTTGCCGTCGTGCGGTAGGCTGACCTCAGACCTGTGTTTCTCCTGCTCCGATCCTGCGTCTCTCGTACCTGCCCAAGCGGCCCCCAATTCATGCTGCCTCTCTGTTTTGTCGTTCGTCCTTTCCTCTCTCGCCACCAGCTCACCAGGCTCCTTCCCTCTCACAACTCTCGATCGTTCCCTCTCCTTCCTCGGGGTCCCCTGAACCCGTGGCTCCTTCCTGCAAGTACTTTGTCAAAACGGCACTGCCCCATATTTCTCCGTTGTGTAAACCAGGCTGCTAGGATGACCCTTCTCGTCGTTCCCCAGGGCCCCCTCCCCCTCTTCGCGCGCCCCGATCGCCCCTTCCCTCCCAGCATCCTATATCCTGGTCCGCCTTCCCAGTTCCAGGCTGTAGCCCACCCAGCCGAGCCGGCCAAGGTCACTTGCCTCTGGGCAGGCACCTGTTATGATGAGTTTTACGAGCATCATTTTACGGCATCTATGGAGTAATTACGTGACACTGCATTTTCCTCTACCGTTTTCCCATTCTCTTCCATGATTCCCATGTATCCAAAAGTATCCCAACGGTCAGTCTTTTCCTATTGCAGTAACGCAACCGGTCCTGTAGTGTTTCCCACACGCAAGATTAAACTCGAGCGTCCCGAGAAGAGACAACAATACGCCACAGCCCGTGGTCTTGACCGACAGCCGTTGCCTGTCCTTCACTAAGGCGTAATTACAGTAAAGATCTCGCCAGTGTTCTGCATCTCTGTCGATATCGCACATCACATACCGTCCTGGTCCTTCGTTTGTCCTTTGGCGTTGCATCTGCAAGAAGCGAAATCGCATTGTCTTGCATACCAGGCGACGGCGTATCGAATTGTGCTGAAAACTCGAGATCTCGTGGGATGCACATTCGTCAAGCTGACCAACAGATGGCAATCCTAGAAAGTTCGGCGAAAATAGAAAGCAAAAGCTGGGTGGGGGCTGGGCTTTGACAGTTCATCCCTCTCTGACATATCGTAAACATCTCCATCTCAGACTTTTTGCTTCACCTTGCGCTGACACCGCACATACAGGCGCTAAACCTGTCCACGGCGATCAAATGCCCGAATGTGCCCCGTAATGACTGCTAGAAACCCCAAAAAGAAAAGACTCCGCCGCCCATCGCACCTGCTTCAACAGCCCGTTAAAATCAGCGCCCAACAGCAGGAACCCACTGTGCCTGCATCTTCCCGCCCGTTCCTTCCCTCTCTTTCCCCTCTTCCTGCCTCACCAAGGGTACCTCGTGCATCTGCATGTTCTCCACACGTATGCAGGTAGCGCCCGGACCCCTTTTCGCGTCCCGGCTTTAATTTCGTCTTCTATTCTCTGATCATTCTTTTTTCTTTCCTTTTTCTCTGTCTTTTCCTGTGCTTTTCCCCCTTCCTTTTGTCATCATTATGTCGTGAATATCTCGTAGCATTTCCCACACTGTTTTGATTGCTCACCCAGCTTTATCTGTCTTGTTCGGGTAGTGTCTCAGAGATCGCAATTTGGATTCTGCATTGATTTCGTATTGTTGCATTTTGGTGGCTGCTTCTCCTCCATTCGTTCATTTGTTCGTTCCTTCCTTCCTTCCTTCTTTACTGCCACGCTCCACGCTCTTGCCTCCGCATGAGTAACAGAAAATCAGAATCCACCTGCATTTGCGCTAGTCTACCCCTAGGACTTTCCGTACCTGAACTGGTTCGAGGGCCAAAAGGACCCAAATGACTGCTGGGTCGCCACTTCCCCTGGCTACTGCTACTGATCTCGCTGATGTCTTGTACCGCCCTTGTACCGGTCCTACCGCACGCTGTGCCTGGAGACATTGGAAGGATGGATGGATCGCGGCTGCCCTGTGAACGTCGCGACCGCCCGACTGCGTAATGATGACTGCAGCAACATTGCGGGCTCTTGCTCTTTATGTTTTTCGTACGCGCGCAATCGTGCGCTCCGCCTTGTGCAGGCCCCCGGCGATGTCTGCGCATCGTTCCTTCCCAGGGCTCCGTTCTTTGCAAATCATATGCTTAATTTGCCAGCATCTTAAAATTCCTCCGTAGCCAAGCTTTGCCTTTTTTCGCGGGTCCCTCCTGCCCGCCCCTGTCAAACCTGTCTCTTTCCTCCATTTCTGCCCCCAACAAATGGCAGAAAAAGTGATTGGGGCCCAACTTTGGCTTCATTTTGGCGGAGCCTTGTTTCCAATGTATTTTGGTTTCTTTTTCCATTGTCATTTAGCCCTTGTGCGTTTTCGTCGACGCGGTTCTTATCTCATCACTCCCGCAACAGCCGCAGCATCTGTCGAGCCAACAGACACTCTGTACATGTACGGAGGTACAGTTAAAAATACCAGAAACAGAGACCCCAAAAAACCTTTAGCAGTTCCGGAACACAAGCAGATAGCGGCTCACCAACGGCCGACACTAACGCACTGCTGCCCCCCCTCCTGCGAGCCTGCATCAACAAGTGCATCTCGTCCTCTGTCGTCCTCTGTCGTCCTCTGTCCCCCCCTTTGCTCATCTGACTGGCCGTGGCACACCCGCAACGACGTATCAACGCAACGCCGAACGCACGCACGCATCCATCACGTCGGGCCACCCTCCAAGTTGTGTCTGTATCTCGGAGGAGTCTGCAGGTCTGGCCTGCCTAGCCGTTATCCCAAGTTATCGTCCCAGGCCACGCCCTATCAGCATCGGCAGACAGAATCTACCAACCGGAAGTTTTGCATTCGGAATTGTTGCTGAGGTGTCCCGCACCAGGGCCCATCCGAAGAGCCCGTCGTCCCTTTTCGCGCTTTTGGTGAGTTTCGTTCTCTCTTCTTTTCGCCTCCCCTTGTGCCCCCTGGTTCTGAGACAAGGAGGGCAGTATCCACCGCCCTCACACACACACACACACTTTCACCTGTCTTCCGTCTCTGCGGCATCCCTTGCTTGGCTTGTTCTCTATTATCGTCCATTTCGTGCGTTTTTGCTTCCTTTTTATCGTACTGTTCCTGGTGTTCCTGCTTTTGGACCGCTCTCGCCCCTTGCCCAACACCGTTCTATCACGGTGTGGCTTGTCAATAGTTGTTCTCCCTTGCGCTCTGTGCCGTGATATTTTGTGCTCTGTGCCTGTCACTGTCCGTCTTTATTTTTCACATGCCCGTCTCACAGTTCAATGCATGTATTGACATGATTAGAGTTATTTAAGGGTGCCGCATCAACGAACATCAGCAGCGTCTTGAGACGAAACAGAAGCCCAAAGGGAGAGACATAAAACGAGTTAACGAGGCAGCCACGTCGACAAAGACAAGCAGACAAAGAGGGCCAGGAACCGAAGAGAAGAAGAACAGAAGAAAAAGAGAGAAGAAGAGGAGAATACGACGGTCGGCGGGTGTGCCGTTGACGAACCACCTCTGTCCGTTTTGGGACCCACGTTTTTCTTTTTCCATATCCCAACTCCAGAGCCTGGCGACATCATCGACGTTCGACGTTGTATCTCAAGAATACGGAGAACAACAAACACAGTACTTGGCTGTGACAAATGCAGCCTACCGTGTACTAAGTACGCCGTCCGTACTTCCACATCATCCACCAATTTGCTACTGGCGCCGGCTTGCCTTGGCTACGCAGCATCTGCGCAGAATAGAGAACACTACCCCTATTTCCACCTGTTCCGCCCATTATTACACAGTACACATTATCCACGGCCTCGTCATGGGGCGGGCGTCTTGTCACCAACAGACCTCAACAAGTGGCCGGCTGCTCCATCAGACTAAACTGGCTCAACTTGGTTGATCCCCAGTCTTCTTTTTTTTTTTCTCTGCACGGGACCATCTCCGACCACCTGTTGTGGTGCATTCTCGCCGCTCTCATCCTGGCTCGCCAGGCCATCCCCAAACGCCAGGAGCCAGCGCCAGGAACAAGGTCCAAGGCCAGCAAGAAAGTTCGCCCCAGCGATCATTTTTGACCATGTTTATTTTGCGACCAACACGCGACTAGCAAGCAGACAGCAAGAGACGGCGTCGAAAAATCAGGGAACCCCCGAGATAAAACAACACGAGGCAATCCGGGCAGTCAATATAGGGGTAGCGGCGCGCGAGAGAGAGAGAGAGAGAGAGAAAAAGAACCGCTGTGGAGGACAGAAAGGTTCGACTGCATGGGCTAGGCGACTGCAAAAACAAGAGACTCAAGAAAAGAAAGTCAGTTAATTATAAATTATCGAGACAATAAGGCGACATCTGGAGATACTTGGCGACCAAAAACACGGCTGCCACGTTTCCGAGATATCCCCTGGTCAGCCAGGAACAGCCGCCTGCTGCTCGCCCTTGCGTCGCTGCAACCCCCAAAACGGTACCCCTTTCCTGTGAATAGTACTTTGCTCACGGCGCACGCATCAACCGCAACAGCACAATGCGGAACAGCCTCATTGCCCACCCTCGTCCACTCTCATCCACCCCTTCACCGTCTCCCCGCCCCTTGGCGCAAATCGACCTTTCCCCAATCCGACCCGTTGCTGCCAGCCAGCCCACACACACAGCCACAAAGAAAAAAAGAAAAGGTACGACGTAATTACGTCGCGCACACACAGAAAATAGGCTCTCCGTCGCCGTTGTTGTCGTTCATTCTTCTCTCGCCTCTTTCCTCTGTTTCCATCCGTTGGCGTCCCTCGCTTTCTGCCATCGTCCGCCCTCAATGGCCAAACGCCCAATCGCACTGAAACCGTTCCTGAACCCCGGCCAGAATCCCTCTGCTTGCTTGCTGGATCCATAAAGACACCACAGACGCCGCTGGGCTACCGCATCCACAGCCAGTCGCCAGTCTTCCACACACCCACTTTTGGACTTCTGCCCACCCCCCTCTCTCGTCCCTGTTCCTCGTCCCCTGCTCCCCTCCTCGCTCCAGCGGTTTCCCTCCTTTCCCTTTTCTCTCTTGTACTCCACTCACGCGCGCATCTTCTTTTTCCTCACTCTCTCCTCCTTATCTGCCTTCCCTCCCCCGGCTTCCCTTTTGCTTGTGCGTTTTCTCCTCCTAGAGCCCTCGTTCTCGACGTCGACCGTTGCTCTCGTTTGCTCTTTTGTGCCAGCATCTTCTCTCCGCTCACATCGCCAAACTCTCGACGACAACGTTGCGCTATTTGCACCTGTCGAACGCCTACGACGTACATTCGCCAGGGTTTCATATCCCCTTTGACAACAAACAACGCCGCTCAGTCTCGTCGCATGCTCATTTCGCCCGTCGACTCAAACTTTTCCCTCTCTCGATTGCCCGCCCTCTCAATTTCAACTTGACGACGACGGCCTCGGCTTTTTGCGCACTATTCAACGCTCGTTATTTCCTTACAAAGTCGATCATAGAACAACGTTTCTTACCGTCGCGACCTACTTGAATTCGAGCGCGCGCGCTCTTATCCCCAACCCCAAAAAAGGGGCTTGCCTAGTCGCCCGCCCGCCGCCGCGCCAAACGGGCACTTGATTTCAACGGCCTCTACCAACCGCCCGTTGGCTTCTTCCTCGCTCGCCTCGTTCAACAACACTTTCTCGAACCTCCTAATTGAGCGTCTGGCCTGTATCGCTTTCGATCTGCTGCCTGCGCTGGGAACAATGTCGGTCATGCTGCACACGCCTTCACGAGCCTCGACTGCCTCTTCGTCTTCCTTCCAGCCCATATCCAGACAAAACACAATGTCATCCTACGATGGCACGCGTTCCGCCCGCCAATCCAAGCGGATTTCCATGTCGGCGCTGTACATGTCCATGTCGGCGCAAGAGAACGACCTGGAAATCGAAGATGACCTGGCCAAAGGTATGTTTCCTTTTTTTTTTTTTTGTTTTTTTTTTTGCTGTTTCGGTGCAGACACCCCTTTCCCGTTCCCCGTTCCCCGCCCAATAACTAACAATGTGCCTCTCTTTCTCTCTCTGCAGCCCAGAAAGTCCTCCGCGATCTGAAAGCCAAGATCTCGTCGCAGTCGAAACAGAACTTCGTCCTGGAAAAGGACGTGCGGTATCTCGACTCGAGAATCGCTCTTCTGATCCAGAATCGCATGGCCCTGGAGGAGGTACGTAAATATGCAGGCGTGAAGCAAGAAAGACGGGATGTACACGCGGACAGGCGATAAAGTTGACAAAGACGCCTCTTCCCGTGTCGCGTTTCCCGTGCCGTCTACCTGTGTTGCGCCGTATGCAATTCGGCATGCCGGGATTTTACATACTAACGTTTCTCCCTCTTTCTTTCTCTCTCTCTAGCAAAACGAAGTCGCCAGCCGTCTTGAAGATGCCAATGAGCTGCAAGTCGGCGCGTTCCCCAACGACGACAAGACCCAAAAGTACGGCAACCTCATGTTCATGCTGCAGTCCGAGCCGCGCCACATTGCCCACCTCTGCCGCCTCGTGTCCATGTCCGAAATCGACTCGCTGCTGCAGACTGTCATGTTCACCATTTACGGTAACCAGTACGAGAGCCGTGAAGAGCATCTGCTCTTGACCATGTTCCAGTCTGTCCTCACCTACCAGTTCGACAACACCCCCGAATACTCATCGCTGCTGCGTGCCAACACCCCCGTCTCGCGCATGATGACGACCTACACGAGACGCGGCCCTGGCCAGAGTTTCCTCAAGGCCGTCCTCGCCGACCGGATTAACAGCCTGATCGAGCTGCAGGACCTCGACCTCGAGATCAACCCCCTCAAGGTCTATGAGCGCATGGTTGAGCAGATTGAGGAGGACACCGGCAGCCTGCCCGCTTCGCTGCCCAAGGGCATTACGGCCGAGCAGGCCGCCGAGAACCCCCAGGTCCAAGCTATCATTGAGCCACGCCTGACCATGCTCAGCGAGATTGCCAACGGCTTCCTCACCACCATAATTGACGGTCTCGAGGAGGCGCCCTACGGTATCCGCTGGATCTGCAAGCAGATTCGCAGCTTGACCAAGCGCAAGTACCCCGACGCCAATGACCAAGTTATCTGCACGCTCATCGGCGGCTTCTTCTTCCTGCGCTTCATCAACCCCGCCATTGTGACGCCCAAGTCGTACATGCTTATTGACGGTACCCCGGCCGACCGCCCGCGCCGCACCCTGACGTTGATCGCCAAAATGCTGCAGAACCTGGCCAATAAGCCCTCATACGCCAAGGAGCCGTACATGGCCAAGCTCCAGCCCTTTATCCACCAGAACAAGGACCGTGTCAACAAGTTCATGCTTGACCTCTGTGAGGTCCAGGACTTTTACGAGAGCCTGGAGATGGACAACTACGTCGCCTTGTCCAAGAAGGACCTCGAGCTGTCCATCACCCTTAACGAAATCTATGCCATGCACTCCCTCCTCGAGAAGCACCAGAACGAGCTCTGCAAGGACAGCAACTCCCACTTGGCCATCGTGATGAACGAGCTCGGTGGCGCGCCGGCTCAGCTTCCCCGCAAGGAGAACCGTGTCATCAACCTGCCGCTATTCAGCCGTTGGGAGGCTGCTCTCGACGACCTGACAGCCGCGCTCGACATTACCCAGGAGGAGGTGTACTTCATGGAGGCTAAGTCCATCTTTGTCCAGATCATGCGGTCGATTCCTGCCACCTCTTCTGTTTCTCGCCGTCCGCTGCGCCTGGAAAGAATTGCAGACGCAGCCGCCACCTCCAAGAACGATGTGGTCATGGTCCGCAAGGGTATTCGTGCTATGGAGCTTCTGAGCCAGCTCCAGGAGATGAAGGTCACCGATAAGTCCGATGGCTTCGCTGTGCTGCGCGACGAGGTTGAGCAGGAGCTGCAGCACCTTGGCTCGCTCAAGGAGGGTGTACTCCTCGAGACCCAGAAGCTCTCCGAGGTCTTCTCGACCATCACGGGCCACAACACCTACCTCAATGGCCAGCTAGAGACGTACAAGAGCTACCTGCACAACGTGCGCAGCCAGAGCGAGGGTACGCGCCGCAAGCCGCAGAAGCAACAGGTTCTGGGCCCTTACAAGTTCACGCACCAGCAGCTCGAGAAGGAGGGCGTGATCCAGAAGAGCAACGTTCCCGACAACCGGAGAGCCAACATCTACTTCAACTTTACGAGCCCGCTACCCGGCACCTTTGTCATTTCTCTGCACTATAAGGGCCGTACACGGGGCCTCTTGGAGCTTGATCTGAAGCTCGATGATCTGCTGGAGATGCAAAAGGACAACCTGGACGAGCTGGACCTGGAGTACGTCCAGTTCAACGTGCCCAAGGTGCTGGCTCTCCTGAACAAGCGTTTCGCGAGAAAGAAGGGCTGGTAAACGGCGGCGCTCGGCATGCCTTTGCTCTCTCTTTATACACGACTACTACGATACCCTTTCTTCTCTTGCTTCTCTCTCTCTCTCTCTCTCTATCCGATACACGATCGTCGACGGCCGCAACTACATGACTCCTTTACCGGTGTTTTCCTTATTTCCATTTCTTTTTGGCGTTATGATACCACTTTTCGAAAGCACATGTCGTTCACTTTCTACCTTCGTAAACGGGATGATTCTCTCTCTTCGTTTTTCTACTCCCTTTTCTCTCACTCTGTACTACCTTTACCTACGCAATGCTTTCTGTTTGTTTTGCTTCTTTTCCTTTGTTGTCCGACTGTAACTCGTTCTTTGACATTTATGCCTTTCATCTGTCTTTTGTTACCAAGGGGGATTATTGGGCCCCATATACAACATACTTAATATTTTTCACAGGCACGCGAGTTGTTCCCAAGAGGAGGAATTGTCTATTACATCTAGTTCGGGCCTTTTGCCAGGTTTAGCTCTCTGTGTGTTCCTTTTCCTTTATTTTCTCTCCTGTCACTTCCATACGCACCTTTTATCTCCTTTCCGGGTTCTTTTCTAGCCTTATTTATGCCGTTCTTCTCCTTGTTCAGCAAATCTCATTGGGATATCCTCCATTTCTCGCTCATCTCTCGATCTATGGTTGCCAGTTTTCTCCCGTTGCGTTTACTCTCTAGCCCTGTTTCAATTCTCACTATCCCCTTTTTGTCGCTTTGAAAGACATGCGTTTTCTCGTTGTGTGTTTACTTTCACCAACAAGGTTTGTCCGTGGGAAAGAAATCAAAGACAGCATGGACGCAACACAAGATTTGCGCATATCGGCTGGTCCGGCAGCAAAAAGAAACGACAAGAGGCTTTATGTATTTTTTTTCCTTTGCACTTCATATTTCCTGGGCTACGTTTGTTCTCTTTCAATGGTGGTGGGCAATATTGTTTCGCGAGTCTGGCTTGTTGGGATTGTGTGGTTCGGTTTACTTTTTGCTCTTACAAAATTCAAGACTTATTTTTCACTCTTTTTTATCCCCTATACAGTTACGTGAACAGTTGTCTATGCCAATTAAAGCTGTGTAAAACGAAACTTGTCTCGTTACTTTGCTTTATTTACAGTTTTTCAAGGTAAAAAAGGTCTACAATAAATAATTGAAAATTGTTTCAAGCGTTTTTCCAAATATTTCTTCAAAGTCTTATAATTTTTCTGGAAAATTCAATTTACTAATGCATGGTTACAAATATAGTACAGAGCTGGGAGTGAATAAAACTTCAAATTCAATTTATGATAAGAACAAACATTCGCTATGCTATACAAACACTTTTCTAGCTTTTCCAATAAATGCCACAAATATGTACAGTCTATGCCTTCCCGACAACCTCGATCTGCTCAATCAGAGAGCCGCCAATGCGTGCAATCTCGGCAAGGATGGCCTCACGGTTGACCTCGATCAGAGGCTCAGCAGCAGTCTCCTCGTCCTTGGCCTTACTCTTCTTTTTGGCTGCAACGACAGGCTTAAATGAACAGGGAACGTTGATGCGGAAGGACCGGGGGTGCACCTGCGGATTCCACAGGGCAGCAATGACGTGGTCGCCATCCTTGTCCTCGTCCTGGGGCGCACCGTAGAAGAAGACGATGGGGCCGACGCCGCCGCCACCAGAGCTGGCACCACCGCCATAGACGTGGTTGAGCTGGTCGAGCAGCAGCTGGACGGGGTGGGCAGGAAGGGAGTGCAGCTCACGGCCGGTGCGGGCATCGAGGTTCTTGTAGATGGAGCGGCGGGGTTTAGCGGCATCTACACTGCCGCTGTCCTCGGTAATGTCACCCTTGATGAGGCGCTTGATGACACGCGGGGAGATGTGAATCAGGACATCATAGTCGACCAGCGACGGCTGGAAGAGGAGATCGGGGTCGAGGCGGGCATCTTCCGTAATGGCGGTGGCGGACGTCACGTCCTTCTCCTTGACCAGACGACAGGCAGCACGGGCAAGACTCGTCATACGCGAGGCCACAACCTTGGACGGCTGCGGACGGGTCTGGCCTCCGCTGTTGTCCGTCGTGAAGGCAGTGCCGCTGGTCTCGTGCGTGGCCGAGACAAAAAGCACAGTGTGGTTCATGTTGGGATCGATCTTGCGCCAGGCCTCGAGACGCGTGCGCGGGTCGACGGCCTTGGCAGCCGCAGCAGCCTCTTCCTCCTCGGGCAGCATGGGCGCCATGCCCGTCGTATCGACAGTGAGCGGCTCGGTGCGCCAGTCCCAGCGGGCCAGGAACTGCAGGACGCGGAGCAGACCAGGCGCAGCACTGGCGGGCGCCAGCCAGGGGTAAGGCTGCAGGAAGACGTGCAAGACGACAAGCTCGATGAACTCCTCCGAGACATGCGACGTCAGCTTGTGGGCACTAAACCAGCGCTTGACAAGGCGGATGGTGGGCGACAGTGCAGGGAAACGCGTGCAGTAGGTCGCAATGGTCTGGGTGTGCAGGGGCAGGACAGTAAAGGTGCGGCGGATTGCGGCCAGCAGGTTGGCACTGGTGGTGCGGGTGTGCTGGTCGAGGGTCTTGTCGTGGGTCTGGCGCGACAGAATGGCCTCCTCAAGGTCGCTGTGGATGCGCAGACGGAAAGCGGCACTCTCCCGGTAGACAATATCGAGGTAGGCCAGGTTGGCGATGCTGCTGTTGCGCGTGCCGGCCTGCTCATCATTTTCGAGGCCAATGTAGGTCTCGAGGGACTCGCTGTCGCCCTTCTCGGCCTTGGAGGCCTCGAGTGACTCGCCAATGCGCAGCAAGAAGGCCATTTTGGCGCGCTGGATGGCGGCCAGGTTGTCGGGCCACTTGCCAGACGCCTCGAAAAACAAGGCAACTTCCATCGGGTGCAGCGCAGCCTTGGCCGACTGGACAGCAGGTGGCGTGATCGTGGCCGAGCGCAGGGCAGGGTCGATGGCGGAGATTTGGCGCACATGCAGCGGCAGGTCCTCAAGAGCGCGGATATCAGCCTCAAGCGTCGCGAAAGCCTCACGAGCAAGAGCAAAGGCTGCGGCGTCGACAACGGGCGTAATGGGCACCATGGCCGAGAAGCTGGTCCTGGCATCGCTGCCGGCAACAACCTCAATGTCCTCCTCGCCCTTGAGGTTCAAACGGTGGCTGAGGATGTAGCGCGTGATCTCCTCGCACAGGCCAGCTGGCGACTGGCCGGCCGTCCACACAAGCGTCTCGAGAATGCTGCCGTCCTTGAAGCGGCGCAGCTCAGCGCGTTCGCCCCAGAACTCACGGAACTTCTTCGCCTCCTTCTTGTCCTCGGCGGGTGGGCCGTGGTCGATGTGGCGGGCCATGTTGTTGGCATCAAAAGAGATGCCGACGACGACGTGGGTGGGTGGTGCACTCGGCGAAGTAGTTTCAGTTTCGGGAAGAGGCTCACTAACAGACCAGGCAGAGGACGAGGGCAGCTGCACGTTGACCAGCTGCGCACGGTCACCAAGAGCGCGCTTCATAGTCTGGAAGACACTGTCGCCAAAGTCCCAGACGGCGCCGTGGCGGCTGAGGTCGGCGGTTTCGGTACCGACTCCGGGGGTTGTCGAGGGAAGGCGGACGCGCACAACCATGTCATAGGCCTCGAGGGCAATGTCGGCGCGGGCAATGAACGTCGGCGTGAACTGGTCAAGAACTGAGTCGTCTTTGAGCAGATCGTGCGTGCGTTTGGCGTGCTGGCGCAGCAGACCAGCCGACCAGGCGCTCATCTTGTACGCGAAGTTGTGCTGGCGGCTGCCGGCATCAAAGAGGACGGGCGTGCTCTCCTTGATCGAGTCGATGTCGGCCGTTTGGCCGCCGAGAACACGCGGCTTGGTGCGGAAGTCGGTGGACGCCAGGAACTGGACGACGGCCTTGAAGATCTGTGTGCTGCTGAGCGATGGTGAGAGGATGGAGGTGGGCTTTTTCGCCGACGACAAGCCGGACGATGGGCGCTTCTTGCTACCGGTCTGCAGGAGAAGGGCCACAAGCGTCGCAAACTCAAAGGCGCCGAAGCCGCCGCGGGCCAGAGAGCTCCCAAAGCCGCGCTGCTGCAGCCACACGCGGCCCAGCAGGCAGGCATCGACAAAGGCCGAGCAGGACTTCTGGGCCTGATGCAGCAGCTTCAGGTATGGCAGGTAGGCCGACTCAGCCTTGAGCGTGGCATTGTAAAAGGGAGTAGGCGGCAGAGACTTTGCTTCGGTTGATTCAGGTGTTGTAGAAGAAGTCGCCTCGGAAGAGACAGCGTCGGGCCGCAGACCGTTCTTGCTGGCCTGCAGCTTGGCGGCCGGGAACAGGTCGTCGGGGCAGCAGGGGATGATGCGGATCTTGCACTCAATGGGCGCACTCTTGCTCGGCTTGGAAGAAGTAGAGACAGCAGGCTTGGGCGTGAGCACCAAAATCGGCAGAAGCGGGTTATCGCCGAGGTAGGCAAAAGAAACGTCCGTCAGAGACTCGGACAGAGCTGCCGACTTGGCCACGGCCTTGGCAATGTGTGCCAGGTAGTAGGCACGCTTGTAAAAGTACCGCAGGTTGAGGTAGTCCTTGTCCTGGAAGAGCGTCTTGGGCATCTCGACAATCATATCGACGGCGAAATCACGCTGCGAACGGATCATGGTTTTGAGGACATAGCTGCCGACGACGTTGCAGTGTGCCGGGGCTTCCATGGACAGCCCGAGCAGCGAGTCATCGGCCGGGCGGGGGGTCGGGTAGGGAATCTTGATTGCGTTCTTCTTTTCAAAGGTCGTTGAGGCTTTGGAGATCTGGAGAAAGAAGAGAAGAAAAGTTAGGAAAAAGCTCATGCAAAAAGATGGGATGGAACACGGGAGAACCCACCAGCACCGGCCCGTGGGTGTCGACCGACTCGACGGCCGTCTTGACATTGCGCATAAGCTCCTCGGCATTGGGCAGCAGCTTGCCGTAGTCGACACGACTCTGTTGAAGCAGCTCGGCCGTCTCCAAAATAAAAGTGCTTGGCCGGAAGAGGCCGGCAGATGCGGCGGCGGCGTCAAAGGTGAGCGCGCCGTAGGCCTCGCCGGGACCAGAGTGGTCGGTCTTACGGCGCTTGGCCGGGTTTGCGTCCATGTTTGTGGGTTGTGCGGGCCAATCGAGGAGGAGAAGGGGGCGGTGGCACGGTTGGCGATGTTGGCGTTTAAAGGGTGGTTTTGCTATTGGTAGCCGTTTGGTGATGATTTTCTTAGTAGCCTCGTAGCTGGTCGCGGCTTCCCAAAAAAAAAAAAAAAACTGGCGGCGATAAGAGGAAGGAGATCTTATCGCGATAAACACACTCAACACATATCTGATAAGCCGATAAGACGATAATCCGATAAGGACGGATGATTGTTGATCACACTCCGGCGGGGACGTTAGAGCCGTGCCTGAAGCTTCAGCGCGTTTAGGAAGCTGCGCCCCGCTAATTTAGGCCCCGGGTCGCAGCAGGTACGGGCAATACATCGGCAAAGCTTCACTGAAGCTATTCAGACAGCTTGTGACGACACGACAAACACAAACACACTCCTTTTATTTAGTTGCCCCCTTTCCTTCATTTTAAATTTTCTTTCTTTTTATTCACATTTTGATGCCCTCTCCGAAACCATGGCTGGGCTGAAAAAACCCGGCAGCGCGGTGTCGGGCGCAAAAGCGCAGCTCAAGGCGATTGGCGAGCTCTTGAAGCAACAAAAGTTTGACGATGCAGCACAGCAGGCCAGAGACGTGCTCGAGGCTGATCCAAAGAGCTACCAGGCGTGAGTGCACCTTCTTGTAAGCACCGGGTGATATGACGGCCATTAACAGCACAGACTCATCTTCTTGGGCTTCGCTCTGGACAAGGCCGGCAAGCTCGACGAGGCCGTTCCCGTCTACGAGGAAGCGACAAAAGTAAAACCGGCCGATGCCCAGGGATGGCAGGGCCTGATCCAGGTGTACGAGAAGCAGGGTGCAGTGTCGATCCCCAAATACAAGGAGGCAGCCCTGCAGCTGTCGCTCATCTTCCGTGATGCCGAGGATCTGTTCAAGTGCCAGGGTGTCGTCGACAAGTTTGTCGGTTTTGCCCGCAAGAATGGCGACAGCAAGCAGATTGCCGACGCTCTGGGTATTATCCTGCCGGAGTCGCCCATCTACCCGACGCTCGTGGGCCGTGTCCCGCCGCCAGCAACGACCTACGAGACGATTGCCAAGCTGGTCGAGGCCGACGAGACACGACGAATCAACACGCTAATTGGCGAGCGGAGGACACGAATTGGCGCTCGTTTGGTGGACGTCACGACCGAAGTCAAGAGCGAGGTGTTTGCGGCGAGCCCGTTGACGCACATCTACAGCGAACTCATCAACTGGACAAAAGACGACGATTTGCGGCACGAGTACGAAGAGAAACTGCTGGACTACCGTGTGGACCGGCTGTCAGCATTCTCGGGCGAGGCCAAGACGGCAGAGCGGGATGAGGTCATCAAGTTTGCCAAGGGCATGGTGATCATCAAGCAGCCTTTCCAGCTGGCGTGGGACATTACCGTTGACTGGCAGGATTTGGCCGACATTCGGGACTGGGACGCGGCACTGCTGTGGGAGTACCGGACGTTCTTCCCAGAGTCGGGTTTGGGCAAGGCCTTGTCTGGCTTTTTAACGAGCGACCTGTCTCCATTTGGTGAGCCACCAGTTGACCCAAAACAGGAGGAGGCAAATAAGAAGAAGAAAAAGGGGGACGAGGAAGGAGAAGAAGTGGAGGAGGAGGAGGAGGCGTCTGAAGACGAAGAAAACGGAGAGGCCGAAGAGGCTGAGGGTGAGAACAACGACAAGAAGGAGGACAGGAGGGAGAAGCGGAAACCGAGAAGAAAAATCGTTCCACTTCCTACAACAGACGAAGAAAGACTCGAACTCCTAAAGCAAGGGGTGTCCGAGTCCAAAGCGTTCCTGGCTGCGCGGATGCTGAGTGCCTGGTACCAGAACGCCGAGGAGCATTCGGACAATATCGATTTAGTGCGCAAGTCTCTGAAGCGGCTTGAAGACCGCAAGAGCAGCACGGGCATGGCTTTCCAGCACACAGAGGACGCTTTGGACGTATCGCTCGGCACGTCACTCATTTACCATCAAGCGCCGCACAACCACCCCGAGGCAAAACGGTTGTTTGAAAAGGTGTTGTCACACAACAAGGAGGCCCGGATTGCCCTGATTGGCATGGGCCTCATATGCGAGGAGGAGGTAGACTACGACGCGGCAGCATCTTTCTTGGAGCGCGCTCTTGCACTCGACAAGAACGACCTGCGTGTACGCAGTGAGGCTGCATGGGTGCACACGCTGAAAGAAAACTATGCCTACGCACGAGGCGAGCTGGAGGCATGCATCCCGCTTCTGACACAGCAGGTGCAGAGCAAGGTGGTCCGCATCTCGGCGCCAGCACAGAAGCTGCTCGCTTTGACGCAATACCGCCTGGGTGTCTGTGTATGGAACCTCGACACTTCTCGCCCAGCACGAAAGGACCGCAATGGCGCCTACAAGCTGTTCCTCAGTGCGCTCAAGAACGACCTGACTCTCGCCCCGGCCTACACGAGTCTGGGTGTGTTTTACGCCGACTACGGCAAAGACCGCAAGCGTGCATTCAAGTGCTTCATGAAGGCGCTCGAGCTGTCGGACGGAGAGCTCGAGGCAGGCCGTCGTCTGGTGCAGACGTTTGCCGACAAGCGCGACTGGGAGAGCATTGAGCTGGTGGCGCAGCGCGTGGTCGACTCCGGTCTGGCAACACCGCCCTGGGGATCAAAGAAACCGGCACACAGCTGGCCGTTCTCGGCGCTTGGAACGGCCCAGCTGCACCAAAAGGAGTACAACAAGGCCATGATGTCGTTCCGCATGGCCACCCGCTTGTCGCAGACAGACTACCACTCATTCATTGCGCTGGCCGAGACGTATCTGCGAGCACGCATGCACTATTCGGCCATCCGGGCAATCGACCAGGCACGGTGTATTGAGGAGGAAACTTGCCTCGACGGGTCGTACGAGCGCTGGTTTACAGACTATCTGCTGGCCAATATCTACCGCGGTGTCGGTGAGCACGACAAGGCCATTGGGCTCTATGAGTCGATTCTGGCTGCACGGCCCAACGAAGAGGGCGTGCTTATTGCGCTGATGCATGCCATGGTCGAGAGCGCCGAGAGTTGTATTAAGATGGGCCTGTTTGGTGAGGCTGTGAGCAGAGCTACAGAGACGCTGGCGTTCGCCGGAAAGGTGCCTGTTGAGACGGCCGAGACGACGTATGGCTTTTGGACAGCTGTGGCCAGTGCATGTGGCGTCTTCTCGACTGTCCAGGGCAAGGCGACGGCATTCCCAGCGGCACAGGCGGCGTCTCTTGTGATGATTGGGTCGACTGGCGATGAGGAGCACGAATCGTACAAGTTCCTGCAGGATATCGATAGGGTCGGCACTGCAGTCGTTCTTGCGTATGAGACGTTCTCTGGCGACGAGAAGATTGGCGTGGACCTTACGCGCTGTCTCCATGCCACAGTTCTGGCGTACAAGCGCGCACTGCATGTCACACCGCCCAACGACAGCCATATGCGTGCCGTGGCTCACTACAACCTGGGCTGGGCCGAGTACCGCGCCCACACTTGCCTGCCCGAAGATCTCCGAGACAGTCTTAACGGCTACCTGCGCGCGGCGATCCGGTGCTTCAAGCGGGCGATTGAGCTCGAGGCCGGCAACCGCAAGTTCTGGAATGCACTGGGTGTAGCCACAAGCGCTGTGCATCCACCTGTTGCCCAGCATGCTTTCACTCGCAGTCTGTTCCTGGGCCGTGGCCGTGCTTCGGTCTGGGCCAACCTGGGCACTCTGGCGCTGTTGCACGACGACGCCGAACTGGCCAACCATGCCTTTTCCGAGGGCCAGTCGACGGACCCAGACTACGGACCGAGCTGGTTGGGACAGGGCTATGTGGCGCTGCGGTTTGGCGAGGCGGCTGAGGCGCGTAGTCTGTTCTTGCACGCCATGGATTTGTCGGACGCATCGTCGCTGGCTGCCCGTGAGCAGTATGCCATCTCGCTGTTTGACCACCTCGTCGACGAGGACACCCTCAACGACAAGGCCACAGCGGCCAAGACGTCGACGACTGACCTGGCACCTGCACTCATCGGTCTCGAACAGGTCCGCCGGCTGCAGCCACAACAGCTTCCCTATGCCCACCTATTTGCGCTGTATCGCGAACGCATCCACGACAGGACCAACACGTCGACGCTTCTCGAGGAGATTTGTACGACACTCGAGGCCGACTTTGAAGCCACCGAGTCTGTCGAGTCTTTGAAAAGAGTCGCCGTCGCCAAGGCCGATCTGGCCCGCGCGTACGTGGCCATGGGCAACTACGAGGCTGCCATCGAGTGTAGCGAAATGGCTATCCAGCTGGTTGACGATAGCGACGGCAACAGCGTCGAGGGCGAGCTGCCGGCGGCGGCGCGCAGAAAGGTGCGGCTGTCGGCGCAACTGGCAGCCGGTCTTGCGCGGTTCTTTGGAGAGGACTTTGACGGCGCACTGGCCGATTTCGAAGCCATTTTTGCCGAAGACGGGGGCGACGGAGCAGCCCGCAACCCAGATGTTGTGTGTCTGTTTGCCCAAGTCTTGTGGGCATCCGGCCGTGAAGAGGCCCGTCAACGCGCCCAGGACGAGCTGTTCGCCGTCATCGAGACACACCCGGACCACATTCAGGCCATTCTGTTGCTGGGCGTCGTCGCCTTGTTGAACGGTGATGCCGAAAGCGCCGAGGCTGTCGTTTCTGAGCTGGTGGGCCTCGAGGAGGGCAAGTCACAGGCCGCCACTGCTGCTGCCGACCAGGCACATATCGGCCAAGTCCTGCACGCACTGGCCAACCCGGAGCGTGAGACTGATGTAACGAGTCGACGAGCAGTCCGCAGTCAAGCCCAGAAAGACATTATGCTTCATCCCCATCTGCCGCACGGCTGGACAAACCTGGCCGAGGAAGCTGAGGAGGAAGATGAAGATGTTGATGAGTCGGCTGAAGACGATGAGGACGAAGACTTTGCCAGCGATATGGCCCTGCGGTTGACTTTGAACCTGCTTCCGCCACGAGGAAACCTGGTGGCCGAGGATTTGGCTAAAGCCTGTGTTGGCACAAGACGGCCAGCCGATGCTCAAGTGGCCATTTTTGCGGCACCATGGCTGCACGGTGGCTGGCAGGCGTTGGCGGAGGCTATCTCATGAGGAGGAAGTGGAAATGGAAAGGGAATCAAAATAAAATAGCAAACCATAAAAACATGTAAAATAAGAACTGATGACACCAGGTCTTGGAAAAGTAAATAGAGCAGCATCTAACTCCAGGGTATCATATCATTCATACGTTCGTCCATCATATAAGCCCGCATCTTTGGTCGGCCTCTCAAGCACTCTGTGCAGCTTCCCGTAGCCGCTTAAGACGTCCATCCAGCCACGTCTTGTGCATCGGCTCGACCTGGCCTCCCAAAAACTTGATATTCGCTGGCTCGAGAAGCAGAGTTCCGCGAGCCACAAATGTGCCCGCTTTCAGCAGCAGCTTCTCGCCAATGTGCAGCCGGCTGATGCTGATGCGGTGAATGCGGGTCAGCTCGAGTGCAAAGAGCGTGCTGCCGGCTGCGTCTTGAAGGACCAGTCGATGTGTCGAGAAGGCGTCATTCAGTCCATTATTTGCTGTTGTCGAAGCTGTTGGACGTCCTTGCCGACCACTCTCATTGCCCGTCTCGTCTCCATTCTCTCCCTCTTCGCCGCCAACAGGGATTCGGATAATCTCGCGTCCCCGCTTCTGCTCGCCGCGCTCAATGGCTTCGAGAGCCTGCACCTGCTGCCAGCGACTTTGCGATAGATTCTCCATATCGACGACTTGCACGACAATGTCTTGCGCGAGACGGGTTTCCTGCACCGACGCGGCCTGTGAGGACAACAGTTCACGCGGGAAGCCAGCTGGTCGTGATGCATTGTCAAAGAGTCCCGACGCAGTCAAGTCGGTGGCCAAAAGACGAGTTTTAGCGGCGGCGACGAGGGCCGGCAGTGAGCGCTGCTGGGCCGGTTGTTGTGTGATGACAGACTGTATCCATGCTTGCGAGGGTGCTGGAAGCTGCTCAGAAGCAAGAGCTGATCGTATTTGTAGTGCTTGGTTCATTTTGTGTGGATGTGGATGAGGATGTGGCGGAATTGCAGTGGTTCAAGAAAGAGTGAAGCAGAATTGAGTGTGAGTCTGTCTAGTGGAAATAGCCCACGCCCCGATGCGGTACCTGACTTGACGCGACTATTCCCCGCCAAATTGACACCAAGTCACCTGAGTGCCCTGAGCACCCCTGGAACGGGACACGCTACGACGTATTACTACTCCGTACAGCGGGCGGACTTGGCGCATCAGCGGTGTGCCTCGACGTTCTTTTGGCAGGGAAGGAGCACCAGTGTGGGCCAGGGGCGTCAGCGTCAATAGCTCCTTCTCAGGACAGCTTTCGATTCTCCACCATTTCCACCGTCTTTATCGACACCGCGGTCACAACGCACAGCAACCTCACACGACACTCTGACGACGAGCTGGTCTCTCGTTTTTTTTTCTGTGCCACATACTAAATCGCTCACCATGTCGACAATTGCCTCACCGCGCGAGCCGCCAATGCGGCGCATGCCGTCCTCCTCGCAGACCCCGACGTCTAGCAGTCGCCCGAGTCTCGAGACAAGTCGGTCCCTGTCGAGCTCACCGAGTAGGAATCCGGCGGCATCGGCATCAGGGGCAGCAGCTTCTGGTGTAGCGGCACCAGCAGGGGGTGCACCGGGTGGTGCAGCACGACGAAACCGCGCCGCCCTCCGCGAGTACTACAACCTCAAGAAAACGGCCGGCGGCAACACACCCGTCCTCGAAGTCACCGAGTTTGACGGCAGCAACGGGACAGATGCACTTCATGCCGGCATCCTGTCCAACTCGGAAGTCCCGCCCTCGGAGATGGACACGCCCAACTTTGACCCGGAAGCCTACGTGCGAAAGACACTCCAAGAAAGCGGACTCGAGGACCTACTGCGCATCTACACTCGAGTCTTGACAGAGACGCGGGCTCTCGACGCCGAGAAGAAGAGTCTGGTGTACGACAACTACAGCCGGCTGATTACCGCGACAGAGACAATCAGGAAGGTAGGCTCCCTCCAAGCTCTCGTATCACCATGGAACAGTGGGCTGACGTGACAGATGCGCGCCACGATGGATCCGTTGAATCCCATGGCATCGACCCTCGACCCTGCCATTGCCCACATCTACAACCAGGCCAAGACGATGCGCGACGCCATGCGCGAGAACGTGCCGCCTCCGAGCAGCGACGACGACGACGACGACGACGACGACGACGATGACGATGAAAGCAAGACAGCATCGACCGCCCGTGCACGGAACCAGAAACTGGCAGCGGCTGTTCTTGAAACACCGCAACGGCTACGGCAACTTGTGCAGGCCGGACGGAAAAATGAGGCTGAAGACGCATGGGAACGGCCACGACAGCTGCTCGAGGCGTGGCGTGAGCAGGGTGTGGGCGGTGATGACGTGAAGCTGTGTCTGGCCGACGGTGCGGCTGCATTACGAGGCGAACCGAGTCCGGCAGGGTGGAGTGCCCAGCCAGCAAGCGGGAGGTAGAGAAAACCAAACAATGGGGGTAGAGTGCATCTCACCAGAATGCATATGCTATTCTTTTCAAGGCGTTATTAGCGAAGACAACGGTTGGCTCGTTTATACATTGATAAACATTTTTACTTTCATATTCTTCATACCCTTGTTGTTATACACATGGTCTTAATCTTGTATTTTTATATTATCCAACGATAATCCAACGGCAATCCAACGCACTCTCCTACACGGTGAATGCCTCTGGCCGATCGCTGGTCTGCTGGGTTGGCGGGTTCTCAATATCCCAAAACTCAAATGGATCCCGGTCGCGCTCGCTCACCATCACCACCGCGCCCTTGTAGGCCGAGTGCTGTGTGAGCTGCCGTGTCAGCTGACCCTGCAGCTTCGCCGACAAGAACTTGCGCTCCGAGTTGCTGTGCAGCAGGCACACCACCCACACGTTGCGCGTCGTCGCATACAGAGCGTCGTGGTGGCTCACCTCACCCGTGATAATCATGTTGAACTGGTCAATCTTGTCGCGGAAGATGTCAAAGCCAGACCCGGCGCACACGCCCACATTCAACACGCTGTTCAAGTTGCCCCGCCGCGGCGCCGGCTGTGCGCGCGGCCGTGCCACCAGCACATGGCTCATCGACAGCCCCATCTCCTTGACGAACTGCTTGATCAGCTCGGGTGCCTTGACAAGGCTGCCAAGTCGGATGCGTCGGCCGTAGCCCACATCGAGTAGGTTCCCCTCTCCGTCATAGGGCTTGTAATGGGCCGGCATGCGGTCCTTGATACTCTTGAGCACGGAGACCTCGGAGCCCAGCGCATTCAGTGTACGGCCGGCCTGGGCCACCGTCTCGGCGAGCCAGTCGTTGATGCCGTCGACGCCTGCATCGAGTGCTGTGTGCGGGCTGTAGACGGCAATGTTGTTCTGCATGAGTTTGAGGAGCGAAGCCTGCTGCGGGTCCTTGAGGGTAAGCGACTTGAGGCCGCGAAAGATGATGGGATCTAGAGGGGTTAGCGGTGCACACACATATAAATATAAATTGTGTTCCAGAGAAAGAGGAGGGCACTCACGATACGCAACAATCACAGACGCTTTGTAGTCAATGGCCTCGTCCACCACGTCCGGCGTCAGGTCGTTGGTCAACAGCACACGCTCGCGGCCCGGCTTGTCCGTTGGAAGCAAGGAGTTCTCGAGCAACAGGCCCACATTGTCCCATGCCCGGTCGGCAAGCTCTTCTGGGTACATTGTCTGCATCTCCTCTACGACGGCACGAGTGAACGGGTTGCTGGCCATGTTGGTGGTGTTTTGGGGGGCGCTGGCTGGCGGTGGATATGACGAACAAGACCGCGCATGCATGCAGTACGAGGCCGATAAGGAGAGAGGTACGCGAGGCAGTGTTGGTTGTGGTCGGCTGGCAAAGAGTTTTGAGGAGAACGACGAGACAGACGAGGCTATTGAAATTAGTCGATGACGAGGGCAAGCGAGGGCGCAGATTGGGAGGGACAGCATGCGGGACTCGGTCGGGATATGCGAGCGGGCGAGAGAAAACATTCGAGGAGGTGTGGGACTGAGACGAGGCCGTGTGTGCTTATCGTTGCTGGGATTGGTATGTATCGTGCTGTTTTGGGGTTTGCTGGCTCAAGATGTGACGAGATGTGAAGCTTGCAGGCAGGTAGCAAGGTCAAGGTAGAGCTTGCACAGTGCTGTTTATCCCACATTGAGCTTATTGCGCACAGTACGACGTACACTGACCTGGCGTTATGGCGTAATAGCGCATGCGACAGCGTCGAGATAGCGCCCAGAATAGAGGGGCACCCCCTGGAGCAGCTATTAGAAAGACCCATTAGAAATCCAGGTCAGAGTGTTGCGCCGAAGGACGAGAAAACATGAGCTCGAAAATGCAGGCCCGATAATAGGTCCGATGCGCGCAGCTCTGTGTTGGAATACAAAAAAGCAGACAATCGTCGTTTGAGCAGTCTCTGCAGTCTTCATATTCAAGAATACCAATCTGTTTACGACACAATCCTCCCAGACTCTAAACAGCCTTCGTCTCGACTTGCACAGTGCGGGCTTTGGTGAACATTTTAGTCTGATTTTTTGCCAAAGAAAGAAGGCGCCGCCAGAGGCAAACTCAGCACAAACGACTCAACGAAAGGCAGGCACGGCCCCAAGGGGAAAATTTCACAGGCTGAAGACGCACCTTCTTGATTCTCACGGCAACATCTTATCAATCTGATAATCCGCACGCACCGCACAGAACACAAGAGCATACTCTCGTGATATCGGGCACCACCTTTACCACCCGTCCGACCTCTCTGTCCGACCCCTCTCCCTCGCTGAGTCCGCGTTATTCTCCACCCACCCGCACATTTCCACCGCCATGGCCACCGAGCAAATAAACGAGCAGTACTTGGTGTCTGCTCTGCGCGACAAGCTCCAGGCCGAGACCGTCGAAGTCACAGATGTGTCGGGTAGGTTGCTATGCCTTCTTCTACAAGTCTGCTCCCCTCGCTAACATCTCTAGGCGGCTGTGGCCAAGCGTTCACCGCCATCATCGTGTCCCCGCAGTTCTCCGGCCTCAACTCCCTCAAGCGCCACCGCCTCGTCAACGCCGCCCTCCGCGAAGAGATCAAGAGCATCCATGCCTGGAGCGCCAAGTGCCACACGCCAGAGGAGTGGGCAAAGGAGAGCAACAAGACGGTTGACACGGCGGCAGTGACGGAATGAGATGGTGAGGGGCTGTGGAAGCAGGAAGGGGCAGAAAAGAGAGTTGGGACTGCCGGCTCGAGAACCTCATGATTACCCATTTTTGCGACTTTGATTTTGCTATGCCTTGAAAATATAGTTTACGGCCATCAATATGATTACGATATTTTTGATACACTGTTCGTCTGATCTTGGTCAATGACGTGATTACTCAAAGATACATGTGTTGCATCTCGTGATATTTGGAGATGCCATACAAATGCAACACATTTAACCCCTCACTTTCTATCAGTACTGTTGGTGTACAAGGTCGGGATAAATATTGTATGAACTTGCGTGGAATTTACAGAAAACAAAACTCCCCGGTCGAAAACAGATTCACAGTACACAGGAAGGATTGACATTCGTATTCGTTGTATTGCTGGTATATATTTGCTACGAGGCCATGTTGGCCTGTGAGTGAAATGTAAAATGGCTCCCCGTTTTGGTTTCCTCCTCTCCTCGTAAAGCTGGGGTGCCCTTCTAGATCGAGTCCAGATATAAAACAAGATAAAGCATGGGATCGAATCAACAAATGCAGAAAATGCAGAGATCATAAAACAGCAACGGCACGCGTGACAAACACAAGCAGGCGCAAGTGTG
The DNA here is from genome assembly GCA_019925295.1 of Sporothrix pseudoabietina. Taxonomy (NCBI): domain Eukaryota; kingdom Fungi; phylum Ascomycota; class Sordariomycetes; order Ophiostomatales; family Ophiostomataceae; genus Sporothrix; species Sporothrix pseudoabietina. The sequence goes on along the minus strand of JADHKS010000036.1, from coordinate 191,834 downwards.
GTGAAATACTGGTAATATAGCGCCCCAAAAAACCCTCGGAGGGCGCACGTACCTTAATGGGACATCACCTCAACGGGGCGAGCAGCTGCCGGCTTATCGTCGTCGACGTCCATCGCGTCATCCTCGGCACCCTCAGCACCCTCGCCTTCGCCCTCCTCCTCCTCCTCAATCTCATCGTCGCTCTCGCCCTCAAGGTCGACACTGCCGTCATCCGACATCTCGTCCTCCTCGGCGTCGGCCTCATCCTCGGCCTTGGTCTCGCCGCCAGCCTGTGCAGGACCAGCCTCGTCGGCGCCGTTCATGGCAGAGTCCTCGCCCTCGACCTTGGGCGCGGAACCAGCCGCCGCCTCGTCCTCCTCAGCCTCCTCGGCCTCGTCGGCGCCGTACTCCTCCTCGTCAGCAACGAGGTCGGCCTCGGGCTGCTCCGGCGGGAACTCGGCCGGTGCTGATGCTTCGGAGTCCCTATTCTGTTAGCGATGAACGGTCTTTTCTTAGTCTTGATCAAGAGGGGGGACGTACCACTTAATGGCAAACCGCGTCACGCGCGGCTTCTCAGCCAGGACGTTGCGGCGGATGTGATCAACCTGGGGCTTAGCTGGCGGGTCGGCGTTGAGCTCGTCCGAGTCGTATTCGTTGTTGACGTAGTAACCGACGCGCACAAACTCGCGGCCGTCGTACGCGCACGTCAGAAGAACGACGGTCACGCCCAGGATCTCGGCATCGGGGATGCGCTTGACATCTGGCGGGTCGGCCTCAAAGATAAACTTGTTGACGCCGACGGGGATAGGGCCGACGAGCAGCGAGTCGAGCTCCTGGTCGTGCTGGTCGCTGGTGGCCGAACCGACGTACGTCAGCTTCCACTCGAGGTCTGCCGTCCAGAAAGTGCGGTGTTAGCCGTGCTGCTGCCTAGAGTGTCGCCCTCTCTTTTGTCCTCGACTCAGGAATATAGCCTACCCTTCTCGAGCTGCTCGAGACACTCAAAGGTAATCTCAAACTCGTACGAATCCGTAAACTTGGCGGGGTTGTTGATGACCTTGACGTCAAGAAGCGAAACGATTGACATGTTGGGCTGCTGTGAAGTCGACTGGACGGTCGATTTTTAGGCTAATCGTGGGTGTGAAAAGTAAGGAATGCACTCTGGTGCCTTTTTAGAAAAAGTTTCGTCGTCGAGGGAGGGAGGAAGAGAAATCGGTGGCGGGGAGGAAAGGAAAAGACGATATGCGCGGCGGTGAGGGGTGGTTTGGCGGGGAGGTCGAATAAACTTGAAAAAGAAAGAGAAGAAGAGGGAGAGAGGGAAAAAAAAAAGAATCACGACAGAAAGTGGGCGTGTCTGTGTTTATGTTGCTATTCAGCTCAGTCGTTGTATCTGGTGCAAATGGCGAATGGCTGAGGTTCATTGCGAAGAAGAGCAAAGCGGTCAAAAACGCGGTCGCGGCCAGGGACCTAGTGTGAACGGCGGCGCCTGCCCCCCTCCAAAATGCCAAAAAGCGCGTTGAGTGGTTGCGCTATTCCGGCCTGGTGGACGCGCTCCTGCCTTTCGTTCACCCAAGCGACCAGGGTCGGAATTATGTAATCTGCTCTTCCCCCTTTCCGTGGCTGGGAATTGCGAAAGGCTGGTCTCGATACGTCACGAAAACGCGCTAGTCCGGGAAAAGACTAGCCCATTCTACTCATCCTGCAGCTTTTCCCCTTAGCGCAGGCCAGCAACAGCGTTGCTCTGCTTTCGGTGCAAATCTTCCCATTCAACCTTTCCAAGGGCGCATCGTCGTTGAACAAAGAACACATCACGACAGCCAGCCCGGCGAAAAACGATGACACTGTGGATATAACGATTGAGTGAATGAGCTGCAGCCATCGAGACTGTATACAATCTTCACCCCGAACACGCACTTTTCTTGTCGCTATCGGCCTAGCAACCAAGCTTGCGCAAGCTGTTTTGCATCGAATCATCGACTCTCGGCCATCGACATCTCGACGACGCCGCCGCGCAGGCCTTTCGACACCCATCAATACATCTCTTCTTTTATGACTGCGGCATACAGATTCATCTTGACAGACAATTGCCGATAGTCGGAGCTGTGCGCGCCCGCGCCTCGAGCGAACGACACGGAGGTCAGAGCTCACGAGACTGCTTACGAGCCAGTCTGCCTGCTCTGCGCCCTTGCGCATTGATGATAAAGCACTGGATCACGGTACGTTGTGTTATACGGAGAAGAACCTGTAACTGTTCGAGCTTGGATGGTATCTATGAAGCTTGCGTGCCGCGTGGTCAGTCGATGACAATAGCTAACTCTTTATTGCAGATTCTTACCAGCAACAGCAACCCCGAACGAAAGAACGTTACTTTCCCACCTCATAATCATGGCTTCAAACGCCGATGCTGTGGCGGCCCAGCAGGATGCCGAATGGGCGGAAAATGAGATGGCTGTGGAGGAACAGGGGGCGACCTCTGATGTGATGCAAATTAGCGAGAGCGAAAAACAAGCTACAGATCTTGATGTCCCCGATGCTGCTGGTGATGCTTTGTCTTCTCCCACTGTTGATGCCGCCGAATATGATCCCGGCGCAGCGATTGCTCCCACTGGAGGCGACGAAGAAGAAGAGGAGGAGGAGGAAGAAGGTGTCGAGGAAGGTGTCGAGGAAGAGGACAATGAAGAAGAAGGAGAAGGAGAATACGACGAGGGCAAACAACCCACAGAAGAACCACTGGGCGATGCCGCGGAACCAGAAGACTCGACACCCGCAGCTGCACCGGCACCAGCAAAGAAGCCAAAGGCCGTCGGTGGTTTCCTGGCAGACGATTCGGACGATGCCGATGATGAAAACGACAACGTGCCACCAGTACCTGCCCAAGACGCAGATGAGGATGAGGACGAGTACAACCCGGAACAGCTGACCAGCAGCTACGAACCACCGGCTGCAACGAACAACGGCGCCTCTGCCTCTACAGCAGGCGCTGCTAACGATACCTCCTACGGATCCTCTCACAACACGCAACACGACCAGTCGGCACAGGCACAAGCACAAGCACCGCCTCAAGGTGGCCCAGTCGTTCCGGTGCCGCAACAGGTTCCTCCTCCGCCTGCACCCCTTGGTCTTGCTGGCCAGAGCAGTATCGCTGCTCTCGAAGCCCGCACCAAGGACGATCCTCGTGGCGCCCTCGACTCGTGGCTTGCACTGATCGACGATCACCGTCGTAACTACCGGTTTGATGAGGCTCGTTCGACCTTTGACAAGTTCTTTGAGGTATTCCCTCAAGCTGTACGTTTCGCCACTTCCTACTCTGTAAAGCCTTTTTTCTTCCTTCGCTCTGTATCCAGCTGACTAACATCACCAGGCCGAAATGTGGGTTGCGTACCTCAACATGGAGCTGGAACTGGAGAACTTTACCGCCGCCGAAGCCATCTTCAACAAGTCACTCACCAAGGTCGTCAATGTGCCGCTCTGGCTGGTCTACCTTGACTATGTCCGGCGGCGCAACAACCTCACTGATGCAGGCTCCGAGGCCCGCACCATCGTTGCCCGCGCCTACGAGTTTGTCCTCGACAATGTCGGCATCGACAGAGACTCGGGCCGCATTTGGCAAGACTACGTGCAGTTCATCCGCTCGGGCCCCGGCACGATTGGTGGCAGCGGCTGGCAGGATCAGCAAAAGATGGACCAGCTGCGCAAGGCGTTCCGGCGTGCTACTAGCGTTCCCATTTCCAACGTCAACCAGCTGTGGAAGGAGTACGACCAGTTCGAGATGGGGTTGAACAAGATTACCGGTCGCAAGTTCTTGGCTGAACGCTCCCCAGCTTACATGTCCGCGAAGAGTGCTAACACCGCTCTGGACAACCTCACTCGTGGCCTCAGCCCAACCACACTCTCGCATCTGCCCCCCGTCGCCGGTTTTGAGGGCTACCAAGAGTATATGACACAGGTCGATCTCTGGCAGAAGCGCATCGCATGGGAGAAGTCGGACCCACTTGACCTGCAGCTGGACGAGCCGGAGGTGCTCAAGGCCCGCATTCTCTACTGCTACAAGCAGGCTCTGATGCCGCTTCGGTTCTGGCCTGAGCTGTGGGTGGAGGCTGCTGAGTGGTGTTTCGAGAACGACATCAAGGAGAACAACCAGGAGAAGGGTCTCGATTTCCTCGTGGACGGCATCGAGGCCAACCCAGAGAGCGTCTTGCTTGCTCTTAAGCATGCCGACCGCATTGAGTCGACATATCCCGTCGAAGAGGGCGACGACGCCAAGGTAGCCCGTGGCGCTGCTGTCCGGAAGCCGTACGACAAGGTCATCCAGGCACTGCGCGACCAGTACAAGGCGGTGCAAGACCGCGAGAAAAACGACTTGGCGCGTCTGGAAGAGAGACTGGCAGCGTCGAACCAACAGAAGAATAACAACAACGACGATGATGATGACGACGACGACGATGACCGTCGTGGCTTCAATGGTGATACCCACAAGACTTCGGCGGACGAGGAGAGGGAGAAACAGACTGCTTTTATTAAGCAAGGTTACATTGCACAGATGGACGTCATCTCCAAGTGCCTCACACATGTGTGGATTGCCCTGGCTCGTGCTATGCGGCGGATCCAAGGCAAGGGCAGCCCCCAAGGACCTTTGGGTGGTCTGCGGCATGTATTTGCTGAGGCGCGCAAGGGCGGCCGTCTCAAGAGCGACATTTATGTCGCTGTCGCCAAGATGGAGTGGAAGTGCTACAACGACAAGGCCGGTGGCAAGATCTTTGAGCGCGGTGCCAAGCTGTTCCCCGAAGACCCGTACTTTATGATTGAGTACATCAAGTACCTGACCGCCCATGGCGACAACACAAGTGAGTGCCCGTGTCTGCATTCTACATTTTTTTTCCCCTTTCCCCTTTTTAATTTCCATTTCTAACATAATGTAGACTCCCGCGTCGTCTTCGAGACATGCGTCAACAAGCTGGCACAGAAGCCGGAGACCGTCCACAAGGCAAAGCCTCTCCTGGCGTACATGCACAAGCGCGAGGCCGAGTACGGCGAGCTGGCACGGGTGAATGAGCTGGAAAAGCGCATGGCCGAGCTGTACCCCAACGACCCGAAGCTGGCGCTGTTCAGCAAGCGGTTCTCGACAGAGAAGTTTGACCCGGTCAGCGCGCGCCTCATTATCTCGCCCATCACACAGTTGCGGCCTCGCCTGATTCTGCCGTCAGTCGAGAAGCAGCCGGGGTCTCTGCGCAACAGCCCCATGCCCGGCGCAGGCCTGCGTGGCACTAGCCCGCGGCTGCAGTTCCTGAATGCGCCTGGCGGCGCCGGGGGTGGTACCAACTCACCCAAGCGGCCGTATGCGGGCGATGACGACTACGATGCCAGCGGTAACAGCCTCAACAACCCGCCACGCAAGATTCTCCGTGCGGCCGAGCAGCGCGAGTTCCAGCGTGGCGAGTCGCCCCTGAAAGGCGCCGCGGGCCGTCGTCTCGACCAACAGCGGCGTCTTGGTGGTGCCGGTGGTGGCTATGGCGGCTATGGCGGTGGAGCTGGTGGTGGTCCACCACCGCCGCTGCCGACCATGGTCACTTTCTTGCTGGGCCAGATCCCGCCGGCCGCGCAGTATAACGGCCTGCGCTACACGGCGCCCGGCCTGGTGCACATGCTGCGGGAGACGGAGATCGACCCCAATGCTGCCTATGAACTATCACGGCGAGCTGGTGCTGCCGGTGGCGGTGGTCGGAACTATGGAGGTGGTGGTCGGCAGCATGCCCGCCAAGTGTCGGCGTCCGACTATCACGGAAATAGGAACTCTCCTGGTCCTGGCGCTGGCGTTGGCGGAGGCCGTGTTGCATCGGGCGGCTACCAACAGTCGTCGTTGCGGTTAGACGCCCAAGACTCGTATGACCCGCCACCAGCACACGGTGGAGGTCAGCAGTATGACTGGCAGCAGCAGCAGCAATACCGATACTGAGATGGGCAAGAGACGGATTTGAATTTACTTTAAGGCTAAAGGGCAAATGCATTTGACTTGGGACCTAGGTTGCATTGCATATCATTTTATTCATACAAGTGAGGTACATCTTTACAAAACAAAGAGGTCGATTTGAGCACTGCTTGAGTTGGCGATGCGATGCTTCTCGAGATGGCCTTGAGACGGTCAGGAGATGTGACTGATATTGCGCGGTTTTTGAAACAAAGAAAAACCAATTCATTTTATTGATCAATCAATTGATTTATCTACCAATTTCTGCGATGCTTGCAAAACACATTCAGTCGATCAATTGATTTATCTTTTATTAGTGAATTTATCAACTTATCGACTATTTTGTGCAAGCTGGGCTATTTCTACTGCTTGTTAGTACAGTCAGCCTGCACTCAGTGAATTCTTACGCTGCCATTGAGCCCCTATTAAGCTGCTATTGTAGCCGTCTCTTATCGGCCTCACTATCACGACTATCGTCAACTTCACTCCACATTGACAACGTGCGCACTCCTGCATTGCATGCCTTTCAAAAATAAAACCACAGAACATTGAATATCAATTCAGACACCTTCTTGTCTAAATATGATATCATCCCAGTCCCTTATTATTGAGTCCCTTCTTATTGAGTCCCTTCTTATTGCTCCTGCAATATTCAGTGACTACCAGCAGCCCAGCGTCACCAAAATCCCCATTACCTAATCAACCAAAATGGCTGCGCAAGAGATCAGATCCCGAGGGCTTTTGCTACCATAATCAATTTTGTGCTTGGCTACGCTGTCCTGGCTATCTTGTGCACCAAAATGTATGGCTGTCTGCCTCCTGGCTAGTCTTTCAGTGCCTGGCGTTTGGTAAGCAAGAACCACGGCTTGGCTCCACACGCACAAACAATAGGAAGGCACGCGCCTGGACAGGGGCAGCAACAATGTACCTGCCTTCATGGAGGAGGAGGATAGCTGCCATTTTGTATGGGCATTGACTCATTTGCAAAGGAAAGAGCTATGGCGGTGGAAGGAGCGCTATTGAAGCCATGCATATCATCCATTGATATAGACGATGCCATAGAGGAAAGGAGAACCTTGGATGCAACAAGTACATCCGACAGGCCACAGACAGTCCACGCAGCCATTGTAGCAGAAAAAACACCTGGAGCAGACACCCCAAGCAGCACATAATAGAGAGCTTGCCCGTAGAGTGGCAGCTGGAGGGTTTGCGTATGCTCCTTCAGTTTCCATGTAGACTTCCTCAATGCAGACAGTCGCTCTTTCCCTGGCTGCGTCCACCACTGCCCTCTTTCTCATTTTGGCGTGGCAACGAGGCGACCTGCTGCCAGTAGTATTTGACGCGTCTGTTGTTTTGAAAATTTCTTCTCGATCCTCTCTCCTTTCCCTCTCCTTCTTTTCTCTTCATCCTCTCTTTCGCCCTCACCCAGACCTGTCTCTAGAGCCACAAGAGACAGCGTGGGCAGCCTCACATCCTTCGATACTCCATTCTTTCTTTGACGTTATCCTACAATCATCATCAGTAGCTGATTCTGGTCATATACAGCTCGTCTGTGTGTCGGATCTGTGTCATCTGCTCTTTTTGTTGTTGTTTTCAGCTTTTTGTGTAGATTTGTGTCAGGTCTGCCTTCATATCTTTCTTGCTTTCGAGGCAATACCGTTTGTTTGCAACCCATCAGCTCGTCAAGCATTGACTGCAGCATTTCTTTGTCACTCTGGCTTCGAAGATTGTTGTACTCTAGCTTCACAGCTGTGCTGTCCCTGTCATTCTCACATTTGTGTCTGATCGGTCCTGGTAAGTGCATCATCTCCTGCTCACAACAGCATCATCTACCCTTTTCACCACATCACCACTCCTACATCTACATCTACCTCACCTTGTCATCTCCCCCATCACCACGACTGCATCACATCGCTGTATTAGCACCTTTTTGTTTGCTTCTGGCTGCGTTTCACTGTCAGACTCTCCGTTTGTCGTGTAGATCCTCGCAATCTCACTCCACCTGCCCTCTGCAGGTCCTCCCTCCTCCCCTCCTCCCACGACTATAAATACCTGGCCATGCCCACTACCCTCTCTCCTTTTTTTCTCTCCCTCTCTCTCTCTCTCTCTCTCTTTAACACACACACACACACACACATCACCAACTTCTGCAGCTTCGCCTTCTTCTGCAGCATTATCAACAACAAGACTTGTGCTCACAACACCCTTCCACCCTTACTCCCTTCCTCCCCCTTTTCTTCCCTTCTCTCCATCTTTTCCATATCTCCTCTCCTCCCCTTTATTACTCATAGTCTTAGGCTCCTGTTTTATCTGTCATAATTTTGTTCGTCTCCTAAACAGCATAGTTTGCTAGCAGCAACTCCTCACATTCAGCTTGACACCAAGCACGTCTCATACAGGTTCGCAGTCCTCGTTCTCTCATCTTTCATCTTCACTCGGACCGCTCTTACTGTTGTATAAGGTACACATTAGCTAACCACCCTCTTCTGTCATCCAGTTTGCCCCTGCTTTCTCGACATTACAATGGACGGTCGTCCCCCTCAGCAAGGCGGGCCTCCGCCTGGCCACCAGCGCCGCCCCTCACAGGGTTCCCAGGGTAGCAGACCCCCGCCCGGTGCCGGTCATCAACGCAGCTCTTCGAACTCGTCCCAGCAGGGCCGTCCAGCCAACCTGGAGCTTGCACAGCAGACTTCCTCGGGCTCGCCTGGTCCGTCTAGTCCCCGTGGGCCGCACCCTTTTGTCCAGAGCATGGGCTTCGATCCCGCGCGCGATCAGATAGCGGAGAACAAGCGTCGGGAGAAGGAGATTCCCAACCGCATGGATCTCCCGCCCGAGGCGTTCATCTTTGATGGCAAGAAGCCACTTTTCGCTGCTCGCCCGAGCTACAATGAAAAGGATAAGCCGGTGAACATCCGTGTCAACCAGTACCGTGTTGAGCAGACCAACGCAGTCACGGTCTACCAGTACTCCGTAAGTTTAACCTCTTTGTCTTTTGTTTTATCATTTCCTATTTTTCTACTTCCTGCCTCACAACTCTGACATAAATTATCAGGTTGCGCTTGTGCCCGAGCCGCCCAAATCCATTGTGTACAAGAAGTGCTGGGCCTCCCATGCTGTCCAGAAGCATCTCGAGAAGCACCCCCAGGTTTGGCTTTACGATGGGCGCAGTCTCGCTTGGTTAGTCCACACCAGCCATTCTTACTATGTAACCATTTTTGGTCAATCGCCATTTCAGATATGCTAACACAATCGTCATATAGGTCTATCTGCAACGAGCCCAAGCCTACCAAGATTGCCATTGACCTGGACGCTGAACAGGGCAAGACGACCCGCCCAGGCCTCACGCCGAATCAGTTTATCATGGTGATCCGCCAGACAAGTGTGATTTACCTGGACAGCCTCATGTCCTACCTGCGCGGAAAGAGTGGATGGGACACTCACATTCTGGAATGCATGAACTTCTTTGACCATGCACTCCGTCAGAAGCCATCGCAGTCCATGACTGCTATCCGCCGCAATTTCTACCACCCGCAAGCTCCAAAGCGCGATCTGGACGGCACTATTTATGCGTCCAAGGGCATCTACGCTGCCTTCCGCCTCTCGGAATCCATTCGGACCGGCGGCAGCGGTCTCGGTATTAACGTGGACGTTGCCAACACAACCTTCTGGAAAGACCAGACTCTGGACAAGCTCGTTCTCAATCTGATCAACATCTCCAGCGACAAGTGGAACGCTCGCACCCCTGTTGAGCTGGCCCAGCTGTTGAAGCCCATCCAGTGGAAGGGAAATGAGAAAACCCATGAGCCCACCATGTCGGATGCCTTCAAGGTTCTGCGTCGCCTCCACAAGCTGCGCTTTAAGGTCTTCCATCGCGGCAAAAACAACGACACAAAGATCTACACGATCGCTCGTTTCGCCTGGCATCAGAAGTACATGTTTGAGGGTGCCACCGCCCGGAACTACACGTTCACCCTGCGCAAGACCGGCGAGACTCGCACTGTGTATGACCACTACCTGAAGCAGTACGACGTGCCTCTTCAATTCCCGTTCTTCCCGGTTATCGAGACCACGCGTGATGGAGCGTTCCCCATTGAGGTGTGCCACATTTTGCCTTGGCAGCGGTACAATTTCAAGCTTAACGGCCCGCAGACGTCGGACATGATCAAGTTCGCTGTCACACGCCCCGCCGAGCGTGCCAAGAGCATCACCGACAATGTGAACCGTCTGGGATGGAACACTGATGAGTACTTGCGCGAGTTTGGCATTCGCGTCAACACTGAGATGACCAAGGTCCAGGCCCGCCTTCTCAAGGCCCCGACCGTTCAGTACCGGAATGGATCTGTCAATCCTGGCACGAGCGGCCGTTGGGATCTTCGGTCCAAGTTGTTTTTAATCAACAACAAGGGGCGGGAGTTGCGGTCGTGGGGCCTCGGTGTTGTCGACAACTGCGTCGACTACGCAACTGCCTTGAACTTTGCGAAGGTCTTCATGAAGACCTTCAAGGACCACGGTGGACTTGTCGAGAAGCCTCCTCACCTGACCTCATTCCAGCGCGGCAAGGATCTCGGCGATGCGTTCGCTGAGGCCTACCTGGCTACCAAGAATGCCAACGGTGGAGAGGACCCGGTCATGATGTTCTGGGTTCTGCCTTCCAAGAATGCATTCCCATACTACCGCCTCAAGAAGAACGGGGAGTGCCGCTTCGGTATGGTCTCGCAGATGTTGAATGCTGCCCATGTGCGGAAGGCGCAGCCTCAATACTGCTCGAATGTGTCTATGAAGGTAAATGCCAAGCTGGGTGGCACCACGTGCCGTGTGCCTGCTGAGGGTGGCAACCCCGCGGCCCCTGCATTCTTTACGCAGCCGACCATGATCATCGGTCTGGATGTGTCGCACGGCTCGACCAACATGAAGGGTGAGCTGGAGCCGTCCATGGCTGCCATGGCCATCTCGTGGGACAAGGACGCGGCCAAGTACTCGGCATTCTGTCAGACAAATGGATACCGTCAGGAGATTGTTAACTCTGTTCGAATGACGAGCATTTTCGAGAATGCCCTCCACAAGTGGTGCCAGACGCTCAACTGCAAGATGCCGGCGCACGTGTTTTACTTCCGGGACGGTGTTAGCGAAGGTCAGTTCCAGCAGGTGATGGACTTTGAGGTGTTGCACATGAAGAAGATCTTTGAGAAGCGGTGCGGCCGCATCCCCAAGATCACTGTCATTGTGGCCACAAAGCGCCACCACGTCCGCTTCTTCCCTGAGCAAGGTGCTGGCGACCGCAACGGCAACCCACTGCCTGGTACTCTGGTGGAGAAGGAGGTCACTCACCCTTTCCACTACGACTTCTACCTGTGCTCGCACACTGCCATTCAGGGCACCGCCCGGCCGGTTCACTACCATGTCATCCACGATGAGGTGCAGATGCCTACTGCGCATCTGCAGAAGATGATCTACCAGCAGTGCTACCAGTATGCCCGCTCCACAACCCCGGTTTCCCTTCACCCGGCGGTGTACTATGCCCATTTGGCTGGCGATCGTGCCCGGGCCCATGAGAACGTTGAGTCGGACCGCAAGGATCCTGACCAGGTCCGCAAGGCGCTGGAGAGCTGGAATGCGAAGAAGGTGTCTGGCAGCGTCACGCACCCGACGGAGTCGCTGCCCCTTCTCCCCATGGGTGCCAAGGAGTCTGTGCCGCAGAACCGCAACTTTACGCCCTACACCATGTGGTTCATTTGAGCCCGTCTTTGAGCATTGCTCGACGGTGGCTGGCTAGGAGTTTGGAGGTGGTTTTCACAAGATTTGCATTGTTTTTCTGTCCTTTTATATGTACTGCCTTTTGTTTTTGTTTGCTTTGCGACTACGAGGAAAAGGAGAAAAGGGCTTGTCCTGTGCTGCATTCTGTTCTGCCAGGCGTCGGCCGCCAGGAGTCTGTCAATCACAGGAAGTGATTTGCGGTTGAGTTTGCATTTTATATCATAGAGGATCTCCGTGCTGTCGAGACGAGATGCCATTCAAAGTTTTAGTTATCTATACGAAGTGTTTTCTTCGTTTGCAAAATATAAGTTTCAAAAAAAAAGTTCCAAACAGGTTGTGTAAAGTGATGCTCGTAGCTGGACATGAGATCCTGAGAACATATCTGTTCTGCCATAATCTCTGTCCATAAACACCATAATTATGCTGGCATGAGTTCGTATCCGTCACAGTGCGTAGCATATAGCTCGATAAGAAATAAGCCGCTTAATGTGACGTATCTATGGCATTTTCTTGCCTTGAAGTCCTTTGTCATTCCTGCTTCTTGTGTCTTGTTTCCCTGCATGTTCCCGAGTACCGTTTCTGTTTTGATTTTGTGTTTGTCACCTGGAGAGTATCGTGCTTTCTCTTTGAGCACGAAACTCAGTGTCTTTCATTATCGTTTCTTTTCTCGTCGATTTTTTTCTTTCTTTCTTTCTCTTCATGCTTTCCACTTGCTGCTTCAAAACTCTTTTCATTTCGACTCCTACAATTGAGAAAAAGAAGGAACCATATGTTTGCAAATTGAATAATGATCCTCTTGTCGATATGAATTAAGAGAATAAAAAAACGAAACGACCTATTCACGACACAACAGGAGGACAGAGAAAGGGGAAAAAAAGAGGAAAAGAAAAGAAAAAAAACTGCTTGTTGCCAGCTTAAAAATAGATATCGAAACATCTACCCGATACGGGGGTCGAACCCGTAACCTCAAGATTAAAAGTCTTGCGCGCTAGCCAATTGCGCCAATCGGGTTTGTCTAATGATCGCATAACCTGTGTATCAGAGTTTATGTAGCCTGGCACCTGAACTAGTCGTTTTTCGCGTCTGCGACAACGAGCAGGTGGCATATTGGTGCGCGCAGACATTTCTTGTATGGTTTGCAATGTTGTTTTTCATTTAGTTGACAAAATAGAAATTTCACAAGTTTTGTTTTATACAATTCCATTTTGGAGACAAAAGTGTTTGGATTTGGAGGGTTCATCCGCTAATAGAAAATGGCAATCTACAATCTGCGACGCTGATGGGTTTTACGGAGATAGGCCAAGACACCAATAGCAAAGCTTCAATTTACTCTACTCTCGCGGATTGAAGTATCAATTTCTGAAAGCAAGGAAGAAAAAAAGGGTAGAGAGTTTTGGAGTAAAGCATCTCGAAAATAAAATTCGAGTACTTATGGACTGTATCCAGTTGCGAGGGAAAGAGGAAGGAACGTGGAAGATGCCATCTGTACTATCGTTGCGGTTGCCTTCCCTTAATTACGACGTACTGGCCCAGTTGTGTAATTCCTTGCTCCATCACCAAAAACAATGCGGAATCTTTCCACCATGCCCTAGATATTTCTCCAAGCTTCATCCTACACAGCGTGAGCTTTCAACCCTGCAAACAACTCGCATGGTTGAACCAGCTTGGCCGGTGTGCCAAAGTCCACCACCATGCCGTTATCCAGGACTAAGGCGCGGTCGTAATCCATCACGGCTTCGAGTCGATGGTTGATGGCGATGAGCGTCTTGCCGTCGAGACGCGTCTTGATCAGCTTCTCCATCTCTTCCTCGGTGTCTTTATCGACACTGCTGGTCGCTTCATCTAACAGCACGATGCCACCGTTCTCTCCACCTCGGGCGCCCTCGCGCCCCTCGACATTGAGAATCACACGAACAACACTCAACAGCTGCTCTTCGCCGGCAGAGAACTTGAAGTCGCCCTTGCTGGCCGTCAAGCCACCAGGCGTTGTCATCACCATGTCCAGAACACCGCACTCGCGGAGGACCTGCACGAGCCGTTCATCGGAAAAGGCCGCGTGAGGGTCGATCCACTAGCGGAGTGTGTCGAAGCCGAGGTGTGGGGTATCCTGCGAAACCATGTAGAAACTCTTGCGCAGAGTTTTGAGGGACATGTCGGTATGGTTAACGCCGTTGACAATCGAGGAAGTAGTCGCACTTCTCCATCTTGTCCCAGAAGAAGAGGTAGGCCTGCGGGAGCTCAAAGGCGTCGAGCTCGTACTTTTGCATCAGCGCGACGCGGAAGACGTTGGTGGCGTCGCGCGACAGCAGCAGCTTCTTGGGGTCGTTGGCGGTCAGCGCAGTCAGCGCGAGTCTGCGACACCAGACTCGTGTCAGCTGTGCGTCTGTATTTGCGTGCTCGAGGCCCGCCGCTCCTCATCCGACGTGCAGACCAACTTGCCTGTTCTTTGGGCTCTCCAGCAGCCGGCTCTGCCACTCCTGGACCTGCAGGACGGAGAGGCCCTCGGCCTCCCGCCGCAGCCGAGGCGCGGCGCCGCGCCCTGCCGTCTTCTCGCCAGCGGTCGAGCCTGCGTCGACGTAGACGTAGCCCTCCTCGCCGGTCTCCCTGTCCGGAAGCTGCATCGCGCGCAGACGCTCAATCAACACCTTCTCGCGCAGGGCATCCTCGGGCGAGATCTTGGACTGGGTCGAACCCATGTCGGTGGGCGAAGTAGGAGGTACTCGTCGTGTTTCTTTGATTTCACGGCACAGACTTTACTTCACGACAGAGACAGTGCACGACAGGGACTTTGGTGAACGACAGAGATAGCCAGGAATGGATGTCTATTAAAGTACTCCGTAGATCGTAGATAACCAGGTGGCAGCCCCTCTGTTCTGAACCTAACTAGAATAGGTGCACCCTGTTGACCTTATCACCCCGCGTTGTACGTCGTATAGTGCATGAAATGATGCGATATCGACTGCCCACGTCATTGGCTGAGTATCTGGCAGCCTACGGACTGCATGTTTATGATATGTACGTGTTAGCAAGCCCCTTGGCCACACAGGCTGTCGTGTTGGGCACGCGCCCCCGGCTGAGCAGACACTGCGGATCGTACTGCTCCTTGATGGCGACGAGGCGAGCAAAGTTGTCGGCGCCCCAGACCTCTTCGGTGACACTGTGTGGCGCTCTGTACGGTCAGCATTGCACGAGGACGACGAAAGACACAGTCTGCATGAGTCTGCATGCACGCGGAGGTGGAGGAGAAGCATACATGTAGTTGGGATAGTCGTAAATGGCCGACGTGTTGGTGTAGCCGTCCTGGAAGTCGCGCAGGTAGGCCATGAGGGCCTTGTCCTGGGCGTGCATAAAGGCCGTGTTCGTGTTGTTGCTCCACTCGCCGGAGGTGAGGGTGATGTGGGCGCTGGTGGCGTGAGGCCAGGCCGTCTGGGTGTCGGACTCGGGGCCGAAGCCGCCCCATGCGGGCAGCACGTCTGCTCATGTTAGAACTCTAACGGTCTCGCGTGGCTCAGCCGTCTCGGCCGTACTCACATTCGTCCACCCACATGGTGTGGCCGGGGTCTTCGCCGCGCGCCAGCAGGCCCTGGATGGTCTCCTTGTAGGTGGCCCACACGCTCCGGTAAAAGGCCGGGGTGGAGTTGGTGTGGCTCTTGCCGTAGAACTCGCGGTTGTAGCCGTAGGGGTAGTTGGTGAGCAGGTACTGGTCGACGGTGAGGATGGAGTACTGCTGCAGGGTGATGCTGCTGGCGTTGGCGTAGAAGTCGCCAAAGGTAGCGTTGAAGCGCGCCTCGTCGCCGCCGAAATAGAGCGCGTTGAGCTGGAAGACGTACTGGCGCGCATGCACGGGCATCAGCGCGGTCGGGTTCGCGGCGTCCTTGAAGTAGTAGAGGAGCGCGGGGAAGGCGTCGGGATCGGTGTTGTCGGTCCACCAGGCCGCGGCGCGCGCAAAGACAGACTCGGCCTGGTCCTCGGCGAAAACGAAGGTGCCGACGAAGGCGGTGCCGGGGTCCGGATAGGCGCGCACGTAAAAGTTCGTGACCACGCCGTAGCCGAGCCAGCCGCCGCCGCCGGCGAGGGCCCAGAACAGGTCGCTGTAGTCCGGGTCCTGCGGGCTCACATAGACGACGCGGCCGTCGATCAGGACGACCTCGAGCCCGACGATGGAGTCCGCGGCCACGCCGTAGCGGTTCGTCTGGAAGGCGATGCCGCCGCCCAGCAGGAAGCCGCCGACGCCGATCGAGGCCGCGCGCGGGCCTAAAAAGGCCCAGCCCGTGCCGTCGAGCGTGGAGTAGACGTCGCCGGCCTCGGCGCCGCCGCCGACCTTGAGGATGGGCCAGCTGGCGGGGTCTGTCGCATTCGTCGTTGTCGCATTGGTCGCAAACGTCGTCGCGCCCAGATTCTGCAGGTCGACAATGACGCTGTGCGACTGGGCGCCGCCAAAGTCGGCGTGGCCACCGCCCATGATGGCAAAGGCC
Organism: Sporothrix pseudoabietina; assembly: GCA_019925295.1. Lineage (NCBI taxonomy): Eukaryota > Fungi > Ascomycota > Sordariomycetes > Ophiostomatales > Ophiostomataceae > Sporothrix > Sporothrix pseudoabietina. Next base: position 175,664 of record JADHKS010000036.1, on the reverse strand, counting down.
TCGTCCGGCCAGAAGGCGTGCTGGCCGGCGTAGAACTGCATAATAATACTAACCTGCGCCGTCGTCTCGGGGTACACGATGGCGTCGGGCCACAACTGCTGCTGCCGCGTCCACACGCGCGCCACCGTCGTGCCGTAGCTCACGTCGCCGGGGTAGGCAACCAGCGAGGCATTGCCCAGTGCGGCCTCCAGCGCCGACAGCGCGTCGGCCTTGGACGTGAAGTTGGCCGACCCCAGCGTCGTCTGGGGCGTGGCGGGCACGGCAAACGTGTAGTTGCGGTACTGCCAGGCCGTCTTGGCCTGGGCGCCGGCCAGCAGGCCGAGGCAGCTGAGAAGAGCGAGGGAGTGCATGGAGGAGGAGGAAGACTCTGCCTTGGAGAGTTGAAGTCGAGGAAAGATGTGTCCTGCTGGCAGGCAAAGACTCTGTACATGTACTTGTAGGCAGTGCTTTCGCGCGACTTCTTCCACAACCTCCACCCTGACCTATCCATCTCTCAGACCGAGAGTCCGGAGTCTACGCCAATACGGAGCCGCTGCCTGATAAAGGAAGGTCGCAGTCGATCATACAGGCTCGGCTAGCATAAATACGGTGTATTGGGTATATGCTTGCTATGAATGCAACATCGCCGAGCTGTTAGCCTCCGAGACCGGGAACTGCACGTTTACCTTTAATCAGATAATGCACGTCCACGGCCTAACGACACAGAGCCCCAGCCTGTACCGCCCCTGACGGCCAAAAGGCAGCGGTATTTATCTGATTCTTTATTGTCCGTGATACGTGTTTGTCAGCGCCTGCTGCGGGAAAAAGTCGGAAGTTAAAAGTCGGAAGTCAAATGCCGAAATGCAAGATGGAGCCAAGTCTCTGCCCCACGTGCGGCCTATACGACCCTGCGGCCCGTGCGTGGACGGACCCTGGCTAAAAGCGAGCTGCGGACGGCCGAGGCACGGCCAGCTGCTGCGGGGCGCAGCCATCGCAGTTATCGCAGCCGTCGCAGCCGTCGCAGTCGCGCCCCTTTCGAAGATTAGTTTCCTCCACCCCGACCTGCTGGTGTGCCGGCACTCTAGCCCATCCTCTGTCTCCTCGACACAAAGCACAGAGGCCAATACTTCACTCTGCGTGCACAGCAGTCGGCGACACTTCTCAATCGCCTTTCCAGCGCTTGTCCGGGGCTGAGCTACCGCATTGTACAAAAACGGCAACACGACGGACAGAAATGACTGGCATCAGGACGGGTTCAAAGGCAGGCTGGATTCTGCCCAAGGCAAGAAGCGCCGACAGCATGGACCGCCTCCGCCCGTGGTGCCGGAGCCGCTTCCTTTTCTTTCCTGTGGAGCGCCCACGACGGCCGCTGACACCGGCGTTGGCGCCCCTTCGTTCCTCGCCGGGGGACACCGGTGTCCCAAGCGTGCTGCCGAATTACGGACTGTTCGGTCGCATCCCTTATGAACTGCGACAGCAGATCCTCGAGGACGCGTTCGGGCGGCGGACGCTGCACATGGATCTCACGTACTATGACGGCCAGGAGTTTTCCTTTTCCTCACATCCTATCCTGCGGAAACGACATACAGAGGCAGGAAACGAGGCGTCTGGCGAAAAGCCCAAAGGGAATCGGCACTGTGACTTGGACGTCACTGACGCGGACTGCCGTATTCGCCGGCCCCCAGACGTACCAGCCGACGTACAGGCCGTCGCAGTTCTCGCCGATGGTGGGGTTGTAAGCCAGCCTGGACGAGTCAGTCGCGGAGGATACAGAGCACGCGGACGGGGGGGTTACTTGCAGTTGCTCCGTCGTCAAGCGGTTCTTGTACACGTTGACAATCGACACGCACGTGTCGCCTGCGGCCACCTGGCGCCAGGCGTTGCAGTAGCTCGGCTGGCCCGAGAGCGTGTGCTGTGGCGGCAGGGCCGTGGCGGTGTAGGGTGCAGTGAGGTTGAAGGAGGTAATGGGATACCGTGTCGAGTAGGGCGTGGCACTGCTGATGGCCGTGGAGGTTTGCGTAAAGGTTGTGTTGGCGGAAGTGCTCGTCCGTGTGGAAGTGGAAGACGCCGTGGAGGTGCTGCCGCTGGCCGTGGGCGAGTGGGCCGGCTACAGCTACTGCGTCCGCATCGAAAGCAAGCCTGGTAGCCGGCTTTATTGTAGATGTTGTCGTGTACGCATCGTATCTTACTTAAGTAGAGTACCTAGTTTATCGATGGTATTGGGCCCATGATAATGGAACGAGTACTTTTTTTCTGAGATGAAAAAAGACCAACTTCAAAAATAGCAGAAAAACAATACAATCATTGGCCGCTCCGCTTATTTCATTTTCTCTTTAGCTATCCCAACACTAAGCATATACGTGACACGAGGACGCCCTTCTGACTTCCGACGTGATGTCCGACCACGTTGTCATTTTCTGAGGTCGTGATAAAAAAACAACCCTTTGTACGCATAGACATCAAGTATCATGTCATACCATCCCTCTGGTTCGCTCCACCTCTCCGCATTCTCCCTTATTCGTACATGTACAGTCACCTTGGGCATGGCCCCTGCTCCGCCGCTGCCCGGCGACTTTCAGGAGGCGGGTCATATTTAGACGTGCCTCGGCTCTGGCCTCGATGGAGTCCACGAGGCCAAGAAACCGCCCGACAAGCCAAGGATCCAAATAGACAAGAAAATGCAATGAGCTGAATCGACAGTGGAGAAAAATAAAGGATACTGGATAAGGCAAAAAGTTAAAATCAAAAGAGGAATGTACAGGACGTCACAGAGGGACCAGGATGCATAAACACCGTAGTCTGCACGGCGAACTCTGTCCTAGCTGTTCTTGGGGCATGTCTATCACTCAGAATTAGTGTCTGTTGATGGATGTGAGTCTGCGCCAAATTCCTCCTCCCCCAGCTTCAAATAGTGACTTACAAGGCGTTCTTGCCCAACATCGCCAAGAGGTTCCCCCGCAGCCAGCACATAAATATAAGCGTGCTTGATGAATGGCGCTGAAGTTGTTAGCGCTGGGCCCATCATCTGCCGCAGAAAGAAGAGTGCGGGGAAGATGGAGAGAGTTGTTTTATATAAAGATGGGTGTGATGGGCACCGCTCTGGGGGCGGCAAGTGCTCCCCCAATGGGGCCTGAGTGCACCCCACAGGAGGGAATCTAGAGCCAACCCTGTCCTCCTCCGTCGTTCTCCGAGAAAAGAAACTCCAATATTGTCTTCTTCCCCTCCCTTTCGAAGCCTGCCCACTTTCTTTCGATCTTCATTATGAATGGCGAAGCTGGATGCCTCGGAATGCAACGCTTTTTCCCTTTGATTTCTACGAGGTGAGCTATGTTGCTGCATGATCTGCCTGAATTTATTGCAAATAAAATAGAACGGTGTATAGCAGTCGTAGGTATCAAAATAAGCCGCGATTTTCAATATTTCAAAATCGGGCACGAGCACGAGCCAAAAAAAGACAAAAAAAAAAAAATGCAAAACATTGGCAAATGACCATAAAACCAGCATGGACACCAAAAAACACCCCAAAAACACGTCGTCCAAGCCGTGACATACGGAGACAAGAAAGGCAAAAAAGCCAGAAATGGCGGCACTTGGTTGCCAAGCGCACTGGCGAACGGCCTTGGCCACTTAATCGGGGATCGCCTCAAGAGCTACTGCTTACAGAGGGGGAAAGAGAGGGGGAGGTGGTGTTGCTGCCCCGGGAAATGACAGAAGTGGAAAGGTCGCGGCGGGAAGAAGGTTGGGGAAGGAGCAACGAGCACGGAGAAAGGAGAAGGAGGAGCGAATGCAACTTTAGGAGAGCAGGTGCGGAACGAGATCGAGTCGATAAACTCGAGTCAGGACGGCAGTAGCGACGGGACCTTCTAGCCACCCGCTCCCCGTGCTAGTCATCACCTTGATTCTCAAAGTACCATTCTAGGCGTGGCTGTTTCAATCGATATGGCAAGTATGGTTAACGTCAACGACAAGTCGAAGACAAAGGAGCTTTTCAACAACTTCACGAGAATGGCGGCCTACTTCGTATGCTCCCTCCACAACCCATTTGCCCCCCTTGGCACAGTTCGTGTCGAAATACATGAAGCCTGCCTGAACGTCGAACGATAAACATCAGTTTCTGGCTCGAGAAAACATTTCTGTTTCCAGCCCACTATGTACTGAGTACGACGTACTACGTACGACTTTGCCCACTTCCCCTCGTCTTCCCCATTTTTCTGCCGTGCACGACTTCCTCAATGGTGTTCTCCACCTGGATAACACGTCACCGCGACATCACTATTTTATTTGCTTTTTTTGTCTTCTTTTCTTTTCTTATTCTTTTCTTTTTTGATTCATCTTGCTCATTTCTTTCTTCACTTTTTACACCGCTTGTTATTCGTCTTCGTTCGACTACAAGACTCCGCTCCTACTCCCATTCTATTTGAGTATTTATTTTTGTACATTATGATTGGCGTTCTACTATTCTTTCCACACCATCTACCACACCATCGTTGTCCCGTTTCTCCAGCAATCACTTTCCAATGCAGCGGCCTTCTTGCCTCCTCTTTCACCTTCCATTTTTGCCTGGTTCTCGCCTATCGTGCCCAATATAAACTGCCGTCCTGTTTCCAATACAATATCCCGGCGCACCAAATGACCTTCTAGATACAAAAGGTTGCAGTTGACCAAAAGGGAATAAATTAAATCAACCAGAATGGCGGCGTATGCGCCGCCCAAGTGCATTTGGAGACGACTTAAACTCAATATCTAACAAGGGATATGCACGAAGCGAGGTGTGTATCTTTTCCCCATATCACAGACCATCTTCCATGCATCGCCACTGGCATTCCCCTCACTTTCACATCTTGGCAAACTTGAGCGCCCAGGCCCGCCGTCTTTCATAGCTCCTTTTCTTTTTCTTTTCTTTTTTGTTCCTTTACTTTTCTTTCCTATTTTGTTGGTCTATCTATTTCCGCACCATGTACAAAGTGTGTACGGAGCTTGTCGTAGGTTCGACCAACATCATGTACCATGTATACCAAGACAATAATGTTGGGCCAAGCCAAGCCCAGGCCAGCCGAAACAATATGTCCCAGCTGTTCTGTCCCAGGCCCAGATATCATGGCCCCGGAAAGACACAGTAGCTGCAGTATACAGAAATGCACCACGACGCCCCCAGGACACCCAGCCCCGGTCTCCGCAATCCGACTTGCAGATCCCCCAGATGTGCCCCTAGATGTCTACAGTATGCCTGCTACTGCCCCTCGTTGCTGGTTCCTGGCTACTTCTTCACCAGTTCTGTCCCTCGATCGATATGTCGTACCTGTGATGCAAGCTCCTGCTGTCTGCGGTATTGTGAATTATTCCTGTCAGACCTCGTAATGTAGACTTCTCAGTTTGAGTCTTCTTCTTGACGATCAACGCGGAATTTCACGACCGCATCATAATTCTGTGTAGCTTTGTTTCGTTTTGTCTCCTGTGCACATGATGTCTTTGATATCGAGTCTGCCTCTATCTCGATACTGACAGCATCGTACACCTCCACTCGTTCCTTCCATTGTATGTACCACTTCCACCACTCCTGCCCTCTACGAAGTACGGACTACTTCATTACTTCCTCCTTCTTATGTGTATCGCTCCTTCCTTTTCCGCTTTTTTCATCCCTACACCCCCGCACTTTCCTTGTCGCCCGCAGTGCTTTCCTTTTTCTTCTTTGCCTCGTGCTCCATCCCACCTTCTCCATCGTTGCTTTCTTGTCATCCCCATCCCATCCCCTCTTTCCTATTTCCTCTCATTGTAACGGTACTTCTGCCTCGGCCCCCTCTCTTGTCTTCCTCTCGTCCATCTTGCATTTTCTTCTCAGCTTTCCCATTATTTACAAATAAAAGCAACCATCCCCGCTGTCCTACCAAGCCTACAATTCCTAGTACATCATCATCTTCCTCTTCACCACTTTCCACCGCTAAGCAAGCCACCGCTACGCTTCTGACTCAGAATTTGTTTTGGTATCTTGTGTGTGAAGATCTTTGTGCGTGTCACCTCACTACGACCATATAAAGTCACTTACTTTTTACCCGTCCCTTTACTTTTCTGCCCTTCACTCCATATAGACCCCCACCATGGCGAGCAGCGACACCGAAAAGGTGCCCGCGGGCACTGGGGAGGCCTATCGCGTCCGAACCGAGATGAGCACCAATGCTGTCGACGAGAAGGCCATGTTTGGCGGCGAGGGCAAGGGCGAGCGTGATGAGCTCAACGCCGCCATTTTGAACGAGTTTTCTCCCGACGAACAGAAGCGCATTATGCGGCACGTGGACCGCCGCCTGGTCGTCACGATTGGTTTCATGTATTGCGTGTCGCTCATGGACCGCACGAACCTGGGCGCGGCTAACATTGCCGGCATGGAGAAGGACCTGGGCCTCAATATCGGCACCCGCTACTCCATCGTCACCCTTCTCTTCTTCGTCCCATACATCCTACTCCAGCCACCCTCGACGGTCATTGTGCGCCGTATCGGCCCCCGCATCCACCTCAGCATCATCACGCTACTGTGGGGATCTGTCATGATTGGCATGGGCTTTGTCAGGTCGTGGAAGGTGATGGCAGGTCTGCGAGTGATTCTGGGCGTGCTCGAGGCCGGATTCTTCCCCAGCTGTGTGTATCTGCTTAGTACGTGGTACACCCGCTACGAGGTCGGCAAGCGCAACGCAATGTTCTATCTGCTCGGTTGTGTCGCTTCTGCATTTGCAGGTCTCCTAGCTGCCGGAATTACGCAGATGGCCGGCATCCAGAACTTGAATGGCTGGCAGTGGATTTTCATTATCCAGGGTCTGTTGACAGTTGTCATGGCTTTCATCGGCTACTGGCTGCTGGTCGACTTCCCCGACTCGAAGCGCAAGACATGGTCATTCCTGGGCGAGCGGGAGCGGGCTTGGGTCATGGCTCGTGTCCACGCCGATCGTGGCGATGCTACGCTGCCTCCCTTCAACATCAAGGAGTACCTCAAGTGCGGCCTGGACTGGAAGCTCTGGGCTTATGGTCTGATGTTCTTCAACACTACTACGGTTACCTACGCACTGGCGTACTTCTTGCCCATCATCTTGGTTGGCAGCATGGGCTTTTCTATCGTCGAAGCCCAGTGCCTGGTGGCGCCGCCGTATGCGTTTGCGGGTATCGTCATGTTCTGCTCGAGCTGGATTGGTGACCGCTATCACATCCGCGGACCGATTGTGGTGCTCAATAACATTTTGTGCCTCATCGGCCTGCCCATTGTGGGCTACCACCCCAACCCCAACGTGCGCTACTTTGGTGTTTTTCTGTTGACGGCCGGCGCCAACTCCAACGTGCCCTCAGTCATGTCGTACATGGCCAACAACATCCGCGGCCAGTGGAAGCGCGCGTTTGCCAGTGCCTTGTTTGTCGGCTTTGGTGGTCTCGGCGGCATCTGCGGCAGTCTGGTGTTCCGTTCACAGGACAGCCCCAAGTACCTGCCGGGCATTTACGCCTGCATCACGGTGACGCTTCTGTCGTTGATCCTTGTGGGCCTGCTGAGCATCAGCTTCTACTTTAGCCACAAGAAGGCCGACCGCGGCGAGATTGAGCTGGAGGCACACGAGGTAAGTCTCAGACGATACGATGTTCTATCTGAGTCTGCTTATAAGAACATCATACTAACAGTCTCAACAGGACGACTACCAGCCCGGTTTCCGCTACACATACTAGGAGAAGTCGTTTGAGATGCTTATGAAATAACTTATGATATTGAGAGAGAGAGAATATGTGTATGTTTGCCACGAGAGTTATATCGTGAGAGCACATGTTATGTTAGTCAGCATATGGGAGTACACAATTGATGAAAATAGTTGGAGTAAATACTTGGACTAACACGCTTATAATAAACAGTCCTGGCTTTCTCGCTCCGTCCCCGTCACTTTCATCAGATGCATCCCGACCCCCCCTTTATTTTACTTCCCATCTAGTAGACATAACGGAACGACACGTTCTCCTTGTCAGTCAAGTCCTCAAAGGCATGGGCGTAGCGGTTGTCCGCAGCCTCAGCGTTGCCGGAGGCAGCAAGGGCATCGCGCAGCTTGTTCTGACGCACGAGGTAGAAGCGCAGGCCGACGAGGACAATGACGAGCAGCGAGTAGCAGCCCAAGTGCGTGGCGAAAGCAATAAAGTAGCGCGGGCCGTTCCAGCTGCGGAAGACCTGGGGGCCAATGGCGTTGCCGGTGGACCAGATGATAAAATTCATGGCGACAGCCACAGACTTCTTGGTCTGGCCGGCGACGTTGCGGGAGATCATGGACAAAGCCAGAGTCTGGGCCGACCAGAAGGACAGAGTGATGTAGTAGCAGATCAGGAGGCCAATCTTCTGGGCACGGGTTTCGAGGGGCACGGTCATGAGGCAAATGGTGCCGATGAAGGACGGGATGACAAAACAGAGCATGACAAGCAGAGTCTGGTTCGTCTTCTTGACCAGCCAGACCGAGCCAAGCAGAACAATGATAATGTAGAAGCCGAGGACCATGGCGAGCAGCTGGGTCTGGAGGACGTTGAAGCCGAAACCGGTAATGATGATGCCCTGGAAAGCGCCCAGACCAGAAGTAGGCAGCGTCGTGCAGAGAGCAACGAGTGCGTAGCCCCAGCACTGGGGATCGAGGAGAGCCTCAATGGCCTGCTCACGCTTGAAGACACGGTTCTGGATACCCGTCTGGTTCTCACGCACACGCTCAATCATGAGCACCTTTTCTTCTTCGGAGAAGCACTTGGCACGCATAGGGCTGTCGGGCATCCACCAGGCGACAAACAGGCCAAAGATGACAGAGATGACACCGTAAGCCAAGAAGATCCACTGCCACGACTTGAGCGGGCCGGTCTTGATCAAGCTGAAGCAGTAGGCCAGCAGACCGCCGACAACCTGCTGGGCACCGTTCATCATGTACCAGTAGGTGACACGCGAGGCCTGTTCCTCACGGCGGTACCAGATGCTGGACAGAATAACAAAGGACGGCTGGCAGGCCGACTCAAAGAGCCCGAGCAGCGTGCGCACAACGACGAGGCTCTTGAAGTCGTGGCAGGCAGCCGTGCAGGCCAGGACGACACCCCAAGCAATGATGCTGAAGGACAAGTACTTGGCAATGGGGACGCGGGCAATGATCCAGTTCTGTGGGTATTCGACGACGAGGATGGTGATGTAGATGCACGTGGTGAGCCAGCTATAGTCCTGGCCAACGAGATGCGTGTCTTTAACGATGCCCATAATGGAGGCAAAAGACATTGTGCCTTTGTCGATCGCTTGCAGGAAATATGTCGCAATCATCACAACCAAAACGCGGCGGTCGATCTTGCGGCGCAACTCCGTGTTCTTTTCGGGCGTGATGTGCACGCGGACATCGGAGACATACTGCGACAGCTCCTTGTCGATGGCATCGACATTCATGTCGAGTATCTTGTCATCGCGGGCGTCGTGAGAGACGACGGGCTCGACGCCGAGCGTCGTGCCGGGGTCGGCGGCCTTGTTGGTCGTCATTGTGGAGGGACGTCGGCTATGTGCGATGTATGAAAATAAGAAAATAACGAAGAAGATCAGAGAAGGGTAATTGATAATCAACAGGAAAAAGTCAAACCAGAGAGAAGCTTGGTCAGAAGGCCATGCTGGGATGATCAGATCATAGAAAATATACGGTGGGGAGAGGGGGATTTATAGATGTGCATCAGCATATCCAAGAAGCAGATGTAAATACGACGTACAGCTTCGGGTCAAAGCATGGCTGAAATAAGATGGACAAGACTCGTGCATAACCAAAAGACTGCCCAAGAAGAGCTGCCCAAGCCAGCTTAGGAACTGAGAAGAAGGCAACAAACAATGCAGCAAACAATCAGCGCAGCCCACAAGCGACTCTCCACCCAGAAAAGACGCCAGGGAGGAGAACACAAATGCTAGGCCATGCCTGCCCATACTTTTGCAACCTTTCCCACGCGGCCCATTTACTGCCCTGGCAGTCTACCGTCGTACGCAGGACTCGTCGTAATAGAGTTGAAAAGGGCCACAAAAGCAGGAAGGAAACTAGACCGGACCAGGTGTGGATGCTCCGCTTGCATGCCATTTTGCAGACTTTGTCTACTCGAATCTCACGTTTTCTCTCCCCACCCTGCAAATCCTCCATCCTCCATCCTCTATCCCCTTTTACCCTTTCCCCGCGCGGGGGGAGTGGACGCTAGGTGGAGTGGATGGGGGGTGGCTGGTGGGCCACATGTTTTCCGGGGCATCTCTGGGGATAGCATGGAGAGAGTGAGATAGCGACAAGGAACAATGGAACGAGGGAATCAAGAAGAATAAGCATAGGCGCCGAATAGACAGGAGGCAGAACGGGGACGATGGAGACAATGGGTCAAGGGAAGCCGAAAGGGAAAAAAGCTGGCTTCAGATGGGCGCGAGACGGAAGTGGAAATTTTCCATATTCTACAAACTAGTCTTGCGCGAAACACCCCGGCCCTCTAATGAACTACCGGCGCTAAACATACGCATACGATACTTCGTACTCCGTAGATGCGAGGAGAACGAGGCGAGGCGGAGGTGCGGATGTCGGGGGCCTGTTTGTGAGATGTTTATTCCAACGTGGGAAGACGGGATGCGAGCCGAAAACTGCCTCCTGCAAAACGACACCGAAAAAAGGCAACAAAAGACAGCGAGCAGGAATTCCAATTTCTCCTTGATACAACGTTTTCTCTTCGCCCGCCGTCAATGTCTTTTGAAAGCCTCCAGCGCGGATCGCCAAGTTTGCTTGTCGTGAAGATCCATCCCCTGCCAAGGGCGTCTCCTGATTCGTGGGTTTTTCTCGATGTAAACCACTGCGCACGCCTCCTGGCCACCACAGTGCTGCCAGAGAAAGGATACCGCGCGACCGACAAGGGTCACCGCCAGTTACTTTTTGGGCGATTCTGGATGGACTTGTTCGACATCCCCTCTGCCAAGGCTTGACCAGCGGAGCAATGATCAGCGAGACGAAGCCCATGACACACGATGCCACTGAGCTACCTCGAAGCGACCTCTGAGGCGACTTCTGAAGCGACCTTGAGCTGCTTGAAAGAGGGACCTTTGCCTCGCTTGCCTCTACTGGCGTGGATCCTCGGGCGAGCATCGAGCGAAGTCTGTGAGGGGACAACAGCCAACATGCAAGCCACAGAAGGCCAGCATGGGTGGGCACCTCGGCGCTCATTGACCCAGCTGGCATTGGGCGATGTAACTGAAAAGGGCACGTCCGCCTTTGCACCCAACTAGGGATATAGCTGCCGACACGGCAATACTATTGGACCATCTTACGACGGACGCAACTGGCTGTCCCAATAGCAATAGCTGCTGCATATCGATCTAGTAGTTGCACGACTGCACGAGACCTGATGTAGCTGAAAAAAACAGAAAGTCAATACAGCTGACAACTGCAGCACAACAAAAAAGTCATCAACATCACCACACACCAAAACAATACTCACCTTCACAATGCCGGCTGAATTGCACGGCATCAAGGCTGCCGATGTGCACGCCAAAATCAAGCTGCTCATCAATGGCCTGGTCAACATCACCGACACGACTGGCGAGTTTCTGATGACACTGGCCGATGGCCGGGTTATTGACACCAAGGGCTGGAATGATTGGGTAGGTTGCGCCTGAAATTAGAAGCTGTGAAATTGAAACTCGTCAGCTAACATAGCGGGCAGGAATGGACACACGGCATCGGCCTGCTTGGTCTGTGGCAGTATTATGAGCTCACTGGCGATGCTGCTTACCTCGAAATTATCGAGAACTGGTTCCGCGACCGCTTTGCCGCCGGTGGCACCACCAAGAACATCAACACTATGGCCGTCTTCTTGACGCTTGCATACGTCTATGAGCGCACGGGCAACGAGACCTACCGGCCATGGCTCGACTCGTGGGCCGAATGGGCCCTCCACGACCTGCCACGCACGCGCTACGGCGGCTTCCAGCACATCACCTATCTCGAGGTCAACAAGGACCAGTTGTGGGATGACACGTTGATGATGACGGTGCTGCCCTTGGCCAAGATCGGTCGTGTTCTAGGCCGCCCACACTATGTCGCTGAGGCACAACGGCAATTCTTGCTGCATGTGCAGTACTTGTGCGATCGGCCGACGGGTCTCTTCTTCCACGGCTGGGAATTTTCTCAAGACGGCGCTGCCAGCTCCAGTACTGGCCATAACTTTGCCAACGCTCGTTGGGCGCGCGGCAACAGCTGGGTCACGATGGTGATCCCCGAGTTCCTCGAGCTCCTCGAGCCTGATGCCAACAACGCCAACGCCGACGCTATCGGTCTTTTCCTGCGCGACGTGCTGGACGCCCAGTGCAATGCCCTGACAAAATTGCAAGATCCCTCGGGCTTATGGCGGACATTGTTGGATGTGCCTGTCGAAGAAGGCTCGTATCTCGAGGCCAGCGCGACTGCAGGATTTGCATATGGCATGCTCAAGGCACGGAGAAAGCGGTACTGGACTGGAAACACAGCGTCAGCCATTACTGCCATCAAGGCCGTGATTGACAACGTCGATGAGCGTGGCGAGCTGTTAAACACATCTTTTGGTACTGGTATGGGCCACAACTTGCAGCACTACAAGGACATCCCTGTCACAAGTATGCCGTATGGTCAGGCAATGGCCATCATGGCCTTGGTCGAGTTCCTGCGGGAGTTTGTGTAGCTTTGTGCGTGGTGAGTATGAATAAAACTTTAAGTAAATATGAGACATAAATAGAATAAATCATAGATTGCAAAATATCTGATAACAAAAACAGAGCACGGTGCTCTTAGAAAACAGAAAACGAAACAGCCTAACTGCGGAGCACTTTCATCGCCTCCTCGAGGCACTGCAGCTGGCGACCCAAAACCTTGCGCTGGTTCAACGTGCCTGCATCTTCTCGAGCAATAGCCTCGACCTGATCGGCGCTCAGGGTCATGATACGATCCGGGGAGAGAATTTTGAGAGGGCTGTCAGGGCCCGTGAGCAGCATGTGGTAGATGACATGCTGACACAAGGTATCGACAAATCGCTTGCGGGCCACTTTGTAGTAGCTCTCGACAGCATCAAGAAGGTCCTCGCATACATGCTCGCTGTTGTCCATGTTGGTCGACATGTTTCTGAGCTTCTCCATTGGCACGCACTCGAGCTCAGCGTTGTGTTCAACTATGCTATAGTCGTTACGCTTCACGTAGTTTATGGTCTGGGAGTGGGTTTGCACTTGTTTGAAGAAACGCTCCTGTCGTTTATGCTGTACCGTGCTATTGAAGTAGTGATTGAGCGTGATCGGAAGGCCATTTCGCTCGATGTTGATCAGGAAAGTGCTGTGGGTTATTGCAGCCCGATATCGTGTTCGTAGCTCATCACGAAGAAGGACATCCCAAAGATCGCTGCGCAACACCTGATCGGGGCACACCTCACGCAATAGGGCATGCATATAGTCGTGAACGTACATGATAACTGTACTGACATGACTCAGAATAAGAGGCTTCCATCGAATGGTGATTGTGCGGAAAACTGTGGCCAATACCGTGCCATTGTACTATGTAGGAGGCGCATTAGTATTTGTTACACGTCCTTTTCACCCTTTCAGTCTGGCGGCAGAGAATATAACAGAAGTACATACGGTTCCAAGCTCCGGGCCACGTGTGCTTTGATACACCTTCTGGATCAGCGTTGTGAGAGGACCAGGGGACGGTGGAGAAAAAGCTTTTGTTGGGGCGACAATGTCTGAAAGCTCTTCATAGACCTTGGCCGAGACGGGAAATAAGGAATCGATTTTCTCACGACCGACGTCATTATCCGCGTTGATGTCCATGTCGCCAAGACCATGTTGAACAAGGTCCACACCCGAGGACGTGTCGCCACCGTCGCCATTCTCATATTCTTCGCTGTCATCGTCAGAATCTTCCCCGTCGCTGTGAGAAAGGACGTTTTGATCCTTCGCATCGTCGCCTTTGCTCTCGTCGCTGGGCTTGCGAAAGTGTTGAATGTGGCCCTTCTTTCCAAGTGTTTTGGAGAATTTCTCGTTTTCTCGTACAAGCTTTGTGATCAAACGGAGCGCTGGAACCCGTTGAAAGAGACCGTTGTCATTGGAATAGTATCCGTTGACAGCACTCTTTGTGATACTCTGAACACGTGCGGCAACTTGCACCAAGTGGCGCCGTTGTGCAGCTTCGTCGGCACGGGAGGGACCGAGGGCAGCCAGTTGCTCTGTGCAGGTCTTGTGTTGAAGCTCAATCTGTGCCCGAACGTGAGGCAGCTCACGCTTGCAAATATCCAAGAGGAGGGTCCGGATGTGTGCTTGCAACGAGCTGGAGCCAAGAGCAGTGGCACTGCAGGTAGACCACGGGGGGGCTCGGAAAAACTCACGTTCGGATGCTTGTAGAGCCGCTGCCGAAGAAGAGTTGTCGTCTGCACCGCGATTCAAGAGGGCACAGTAACCGAGTTTCAATGGGTTGCGTTGTCCATTGAGAAGCTCCAAGATGATGTCCTGGACCGCGCGCTCCTTTGCCAAGTCTGGCTTTGTCAGGACACCCATGGTGCGAACACCGTCGGGGTCGGCTTCGGCCGCCAGGCGCAAGATTTCCTGACTCGCAATATCGACGTTGCATGGGATGACAGCAAGGATGATGGTGCGCGGGTTCTCCATGTAACGCTTCACCAAGCTACGGACAAGTTGGATGTCGCTGTCGGTTGTGAGCCCAGGGGTCGGCACACGAAATATGCCGGGCACGTCAATGAGTGTCAAGTGGGTTTCGTCGGGGCCACTGATGTCGATCTTCAAAGTGTCCTCACTGAAAGCAGAGGCACCCTTGTCGTCGTCGCCCATCCGGATACCCATTGCAGTGTTGGCCTAGAGATGATTGTTGTCAGTCTTTCAACTAAATATTAGAAACAAGTGACTTATGCGGGAACCTCACCTCGTGAAAGACTGTTGCCAGAGACTCGTCATCCATTTTGTCCATCGTGTGGCGGAAGGCCTGGAGACGTGCCTTGAGCTCCTCGGACGCATCTGGGCGTGGGATGATGGAGACAACAATTTCCTTGACAGGAGCACGGATGCAAGAGATCTGGGTGGCATACCGAGTGCAAAGTGTTGCAGCACGTGGAAAGGCAAAGCCAGTCAGACTCTCCAAGGTCGAGCTCTTGCCAGACGACTGGTCGCCAACGACAATGACCTGGGGCAAGGGAATGAGGGAACCAACATTGGTCTCTCGAAGCCGGTCAATCTTCGAGAGGAAGGCGTCGTTGCTCAAGCTGTGCTTGGCAGACATTGTGCTTTGGCGGTGGGTTCTTGGTGACGGTAATGTGAGGTGATGAGTAGAAAGGGAAGTTCAAGTCGCAATATGAGCTCAGTTGCATACTTTTATACTCAAATTCGTGATGTATGCGGTAGGTGGACGGGCGATAGTGAAGTGTCAAAGTCCATCGTTTAGAAGTAAGACTCATTTCGTGTAACTCGGCAGCTGTTAGTCTGTCTTTTTTTTTTTTCATTTGGTTGCGGCTCACACACGTTGTGACCTTCACTTCACGTTGGCCATGTTGTTTGCAAGTCCCACGATGTCTCGGAACTGACTGAGGCTGGAGCTGCAGCATTCCGTTGGTCTCGGCGGAAGTAGCAACATAAACAAATGTTGGTCGAAAAAGGGGCGAGATTGAGGTTGACATTCATTTCGCTATTACAAATGCGAGGGTGGATCGGAGGAGTTGTTGGGATCGGTGTGTTTTTTGTTTGTCTGTTTCGGAGCATAGATTGGAATGTTTCGAACGGGGCGCAAGGATGGTGATCACATGTGAATGACGTTGAGTTTTTTAAGATGGTTTCGGAAAGAGCGGTGTTTCATTTTGTTTCTGCTGGAAGGAGGAACGATGCTTGACCTCGTTTCCACGGAAGGGTCGACGCTGGATGTTGGTAAACGGGGAAAGAGCAACATCTTGTGGAACGCGCCTGCCGTGCGCTGCCTCATCGCCACTTCTGTCTCAAATCTGCCCAAGTCAAACGACAAAAAGCCTTTCTCCTACGTCGCATTAGGATGAGATATTCACGACAAGCCAATTCATCTGCACACAAACAACGGCGACGGCCGGCGGCCATGCGATTCACGGTCTTCCCACCGGAGGCTCCACTTGCGGTCTTCACTCCGGAGCTGACGCTTGGCAGCATTCGGCACTAGCGACCACCAAGCGGGCGACTATTGAAAGGCCATAATGAGCGCCGCTTGTGTCAATATGGACAGCCGAGCCTGGATATAGGATTGGTTGGTCCAAAACAACACACACACCTCGCTCTTCTCACCACCCTCTGAGAAAACAAACATGGCGAGAACGTGGCGGCGATGATGCTTACGAACCCGAATCCTTTTGGCATATCCTGTGTATGGATTGTGTTGGAGATGGCAGGATTCGGAAAGCAGTATTTGGTCGGCCAGAATAAACTGCATGAAAGCACCACCCCTCCGATTTGAACACGGTCAGACTTGTTGTCGGGGAGCAAGGGGAATTCTTTCTTTGACCGTCACAGTTTACTCTTGACAAACTCTACAGGCCTCTTCAATTTTATCGACTTTCAACAACAAAAATGGCAGCTCCCCAAGAAGATATGTCTGTTCCTGTACGGAAGACCGTGATGTCCAAGATCCGCTTTTTGACAATTTCTGGTGTTGGTCAATTTGCCGATGGCTACCGTGAGTGCTTTATACCCATACTGTTATTTCTTTTAATGTACCGCCTGACAAACATCAGTGAACACAACAATTGGTCTCGTCATTCCTCTGCTTGGGTATCTATACTGGCAAGACAACAGGAATGCCGGTCCGGCCATCCAGCTAGCCCTACAGTGTCATCAATCAATTGTGGTCCAGCATGTTCAACCGACTACTGCACACGGGACTTGGCAGTCAAGCACGTGTAATTTGACCACAAACACGAGCATCTTATCGATACGTCGGATTTTCTATGAGAGCGACGAAATTATCTTTAGCCAGGCATAGCTGTCCGTTGACTACTAAAGACAGCTTTGCCCGGTAGCTTCTTCCATGTTGTTTACTGACTCCCCTATCAACGATCCTCACATGAAGCCGAAAAACTAACCCAAGGACCTGTCAGACACCATCGTCCTCCATGGCAAAACATACAAGCGTCCAACTCGCCCTACGGCTGTCGTTTGCGTCGACGGCTTTGACCCGACCCACCTTCAGCAAGGCATCGCTGATGGCACACTCCCAACCCTGTCCGGCTTTGTAAAGAACGGCTTCCACGAAACAGCCAATGTGGCCATGCCCTCCTTTACAAATCCCAGCAATGTGTCCATTATCACGGGTGTGCCGACGGCTGTGCACGGCACCGCTGGAAACTACTTCTTGGACAGCGCCACCAACACAGAGCACATGGTCCTAGACGATACACTGCTTCGTGGATCCACGATTCTGGCGCAGATGGCCGCCCAGGGTCCGTGTCGCAGCCGTTACAGCCAAGGACAAGCTGTGCTACAAACTACAAAAGGGGAAACAAACCACATTCCCACCTCGTTCAAAAAAAAAAAAAAAAAAAAAGAACAAAAATAGAACAAAAAAACGTACAGCAGCGGGTATTCGCTGGTCGTCACCGACCCAACTACTAATCCGCCGATTACTGGTTTGACTAGGGGAGAGCGGACGGGATCCCGTATTTTCCAGTATCTATGGCCGTACGTGGAAGTTTACGATGCCAACAGAGCTTTTATCCGGTGACACGGGAAGGATGTTGGATGACAATGTTTAACTCTTTGTCGACAATGTTGGCTTGCCGGATTAAAGCGGGGCTGCTTTCGTCACTTTTTTTTTTCTTCATGTAGATAGTTGACATGGCTGACTTGATATGCTTTTCCTGCTAGTCCTAATGACGCATCTTTCCAACTCACTTCACAATATAAGCTGCATTTAAGCTACTCCCACGTCTTGACGACATCCTCCCAAGGGATAATATGAGCATTTTTGGCCTCAAGTTCTGCCTCGACATCTCGCTCAACCTCCACCGCCGTCTTACCATCCACATCGTAGGTCGAATGTGCGCCGCTTAAAAGTGTGACGTCAAAACCTGCAAGCAGCGCGCCGCGACACGTTGACAAAACGCAGCATTCGCTCTGAATGCCAAAGGCAACAATGCGGCCAATACCTAGGCCGTGCATCCGCTGTGCCAGGTCTGGATTGGACTCGAATGTGTTGCGTGTCGTCTTGGCCACGAGGATTTCTGTCTCGACGCCAGACTGGGGTGGGAAGACCAGCTTCCAGGCCTCGCTGTCGCGCAACAGTGTGCCGTCGGTCTCTTCATGCTGGACAAAGACAATGAGTGAGGGTATTTTGTCGTTGCTGGCCGCAGCGCCATCAGCAATGGCTCGCCGTGCTGACTGCAAGATCTTCGTGCCGGCCTGAACAACACGATCTGCGTGGGGAATCTGTGTTGCAGGGTCGTTTGCCAGCTCGCCCTGGATATCGATGACAAAGAGCGCCGTGCGTGTGTTTGTATCGGCCATGGTGTCTGTTGAAGTGCGGTTTTGGTTTGTGGACGGAGCTGGCAAGAAAATGATAATGTTTTTGGTGTGCTGAGAATATGTCGTCGAGAGAGTTATGACTGTGAATTTTGGTGACGCATTTGCAGCTATCAGTTCACGATTCCCCACATCCCGTTGCCCGATAACGAAGGAGAGCTTGGCATAACGCTCCAATGCATTTGAAAGTGCACAAAACTGAAAGAAAAATATGTTTGAATTTATTGGTCAGTTGATGTCGTGCTGGTAATTTTTTGTTTCTTTAATTTCTGTATTTACTACAGCTCATTCACGGCTGTGCCGTTGGCTTTTCTGTGCTTTGAGTGGTCTCCGAGACAAAGCTTCTCTTGCTCGAATAGGTCACTTGTCTATTTGGCAACCGCTACGCTACAATATCTGAGGGCAAAGAAAAAAACATCAGGTACAGAGCGACCGTGGTCTTGCAATTCCGAGAGGCTTGAATGTGGATTAACAATCTGTGTATGTTGTGGAACTCGAAAGGAACAAGCTACTGTATGGCTTTGAAACTTGGCTTAATCGAAAAGCGCTCGCAAAGGCACTAGTTGGACAAGATTTTTGTTTTGAGGGCCATCAAAGACGTTCTTCCCCATGCTCAACGACAGCCAATCAGGAGAGTTCGTGTGGATGGCTGCCCAAAGCAACTCGTCCTTTATTCACGGCCTTGTTCAGATCCTTGTTCATAATGATGTCCACAATCAAGTGGGCATTGTCTACAGCCTCTTTAGAATCAGTTCACGGCTAGCTTTTCTTGTTCATCAAACTTTTGAAAACAGCATAAATAGAGGCAACAACCCTCGCAATTTTTTATTTTTTTTTTTGGTATGTTACCTCTGATTCCTTACCAACCACTCAACACAACATTTTACTACTACCTTTCCGGCCTGAAAGTTTTGACAAAGTATTTTTGTGTCCAACATAAAAACAATACAAAATCACGACTATCAACAAAACCACAAAGGTAAGTAAAATGGCTCCCGTCAACTCCACCTCCATCTACCACCACGCCATGAACGGCACTCGCCACCCTCATTGCGGCGACCACATCACAAACACCGCCACTCTTGCTTCCGTCGACAACATCTCTTCCTCTTCTTCCGAAGCTTCTCGCATTGACGACGGCTCTACATCAGTTACCATTCTCGGCTATTCGGCGCTTGCTCTCCTTGTCGTTTGCGGTATTGCCGTTCTCTTCTACTGGATCCATGTCTACTGCAAGGGCAGCGCTGATCGCAAAAACGGTCGTCCCGCGCCTGGTCCCATTGTCTCTTTCCCCGAGTTCATGGTTCAGGCTGACGGCCGCAACAGCCTCGGCTCGTCCGTCCGCTCCCACATTGGCACTAACGTGAGCATGGCACCCAGTGGTCTGAGCACTGTCCATGAGGAGTTTCCGGTGGCATCGCCTGTATCAACTGCACCGAGATCGGCCATTGCGTCCAAGACGACAGTAAAGAAGCCCGGCAAGAAGTCTGTCTTTTTTACTCCCGAAGAGCTCAGCCGAGAGGAGCACCTCTCCGATCAAGCCACTCGGTACTAATTACCCAGTGGTAATGAGGTGAGAATGATCCAAGGTAAGTGGACTAAGTATTGGTCACAACGTTAAATTTGGGGACGATATCAGTGCTGCTAACTAGTTCCGTTGTTTTTTTTTTCAGTTTTTTTTTTCAGTTTTTACTTCAGTTTTTATTTCTTTTTTGCGACTTGATTTCTGTGTTTCGTTCTCTACGTACCCAATGAAATTTATATGATACCTCTACAAAGCTCCATATTTGAAAGTGACAAGACTGTATAAAGTGACATTGCAAAGGTGGTGCATCAGCGGGCGCGTCAGCGTTTGCGAAGCCAGCCGCACCGAAAATGGCCAGAGCGGCCACAAAGGTCGAGCGAGACATGTTGACAAGATCGTGCGGCGTCTATTTAAAAATTGTCGTTTGTCGAATCGCCACAAGAGAACAAATGCAGATACAAAATCTAAGCCTACATATTCAAACGTGCGTTTTGTACAGAATTTTTGACCCTTTCTAAAAGCTCCAACTGCTTTCTCTGCAATTCCCCATTTCAATCAGCAGCTGTGGGCAATCAGCAACCCGTAAATCGCGTATCGGTCTCTTCTTCTGAATATTTCATTGTGATTTTATCCGGGTAGAATATGCAATATATGTAAGTCAAACAATAGTGGGGGGGAGGGGGTAAAGAGAGGAGAATACAAGCAGTACTGAACAAAAAAGGGGGTAAACAGAGAGGGTAAACGGCAAAGTCGTATCCGAAGCCGGGCGTATGTTTATTTTTGTGCGTTGGTCAGTGTTTGGTGAGAGGCTGATTCGATCGTGCACACTATTTGTACAAAAGAACAAGATACCGGTTTTGTCTGCTTCACTCATATACACATGATGATTGGATGTTTCGATTTGATACTTTTTGCTCTGAAACATGAAAATCGACTATAAAATGGACTTCTCATCAGCATCGTCACGATTCCAGGTGTTGTGTCAATGTAAAACTGGAAAATCGAATATAAGTGTACTTTAAAGTTCTTTCTATAAAACACGCGCTTCGCGAATGGCAATAAATAACGCTTATAGCCAAGCCACTATTCCTGGTTCAGTCCTTTCTCGGACGTTACAACGGTTCAGCCACATGGTTGCTTTTGTCTAGGGGCACGTGATGGCCGTCCGTCCCTGCTAAATCAGACAATCTTACTCCGTACATGCATGACTTTCTTCTTCTTGTCGTTTTAATATTCTGATTATAAGGTCAATTTGGGGACTTTTTTCCGCCGGGACGAACCAAAACGTAAGAAAGCACAGCCAAAACAAACACAACCATAAACAAGTGCCGAAAAAGCATAGCACATTAAACAGCCTGGTGCTTTATATGCCGGAGAATGGCACCCAAACACCAGTCAGTCAAATAATCGCTGCAAAATATAAAATGGAAAGCCACGCAAAGTGATGAAATGAGATAGCGTGCAAAGAGTTGTTTACATCCCGGCCTGTGGCTCGGGGTTTGCGTCCCATTTCTAAATGCTCAACTTGCGCCAATTTCTTCGACGCCTTCCTTTCTGCCTTGGCTGTTTGGAAAGCCGGGTTCTTTATTTCTTGACTCTCATCCAAATATATCCACAACGATCTGCTAGACGCCCCAAGATTTCAAGACGGCACTTGGATCTGGGGAAATGGGGCCCGGCATCCATCGTGGGTCGTCTGAAGATGCAACTAGCTTGACAAGAGTCCACTTTTTGCCGTTCTATGTGTTCTTTTGTATCCATTTTGTATTATATGTTTTTTTTTCTTGACCTTGCTCTCCGCAAGTACCGAGAACTGTAATTTACCCTGTGCGGGGCCGAGGGTGAAAATAAAGGTTGACATCCAGAGCAGCCGTAGATTGACTGCCAATACTCCGTATGGAGCCCAACTTTAGTTAGTGCCGCACTTCGCATGCGTGAAATAAGTGCACTTTGTGTGAAACATATTCGCCAAAAAGCAAAGTAAAGAGATGCTGAAAGGCACAAAATTAAGACGAGGCACATCAGCCATAGATTGGATTTGGTATCGGCAATTGTGGACCACGCTTTCATGAGCGGTGCAGCCTATCAAAACGCAGCATCTTATTGGTCTCGACTTCTTCCACCAGTCGCACATGTACAACACGATCACGACCGACGGCTTCATGAACGCTGGCCCCTGTCCGTCCTCGCACCCTGTCCGCGTGCCCCAGGTTGTGTACGAGACCGTCTGGGACACAACCAGTTCAGCAGCCTGTGGACGGAGGGCAGCCGCAGCCGTTTGTGTGGAGTTTCGAGGGCGTCAGTGGCTATGGTACGCACGCCGACTACATGTTCGGCTGGAGGGGTGATGCTCTTGAGCGCGCCATGGCCAAGCCGGAGTGCTTCTATGACGGCTGTGGTGCCCTTAAGAAGCAGGCCATGGCCGAGGCCAACAAGTGCAAGGTCCGCGAGATGGGTAACGAGAAGATTGACGGATGTAAGTGTTTCTTTTCTCACAGTGTCAGCTTGTTGCTGGAGTGTTGTTCCGTTGCTAACACATCTGGGGGTGAGTGACGGGATGTAAGCCGAATAGACTTTGGCCCGTCCCGGTTGACTTTATCTTTTCCTTGTTGAATTTCGACATCTCTATAATCATCTTTGTGCTTCCAGTAGCTGTAGATATATGTCCACAGTTGATAATCAAACAAGCCTTTATTGAGCCCAGTTAAACGCAGCAAATGTGCAGTAAAGACGTCCGCGACGGAAAAACAGACGCAAAATGCAGCGCCAATACCAAGCCTACATAAACTTGCTCTTCACGGCACCCATCACCAATCCGCGCTTCTGCCGCGAGACAAACTTGTTGACATCGTCCGCCCAGCCCTGGCTCGACTCTTGCAGGTTGTCAAGACTGTCGCTCATAAAGTTGAGCTTCTCTGTCCGCTGGTTGAGCTGCCGCGTCAGGTACGAGCCCCAGCCTTCCGTGTTGGCCACACCCCGCTGCATGCCAGCTGTTCCTCCGTAGGCACCGCTTGCACCGCCGCCATATCTCGCCAGACGCTCCTCCTCAGCGGCAGCTGCCATCATCCGCTTACTAGGCGGACGACCAGGGCCACCAATGAGCAGATCAAGGTCTGTGGGCGACACATACTGCGTGCCCGTGATCCACTGCACGTTGCTGATTGTCGGTCTCGGAGGCACAGTCAGTTCGGGGTTGATGAGTGTATCGCCGTGCTCTTCGTGTTGGGTCGGGACGCCAGCATTACGTCCAAATGCCGAGACAACGACGAGCTCCGAGGGGCCCGACCAGCCGTATACATCGCCAGATGGCGTAACCACTGCTTCGCCGTGGCGTGAAGGGTCGAAGCCGTTGAGGGGCGCCTTGCTGATCTCCTTGAGGCCGGGCAGAGAGTAGGTCCGCAGCGTGCCGTCGCCAAAAACGCCAACAAGCGCGTAGCCATGCTGTTCGTAGTGAGCCACCGAAGCGGAGTAGCAAAACGCGTCGTCAAAGGACTTGGAGGCTCCCTTGGCCGCCACGGGCTTAAAGATGCGTGCTTCCTTCTGTGTAGCCACAACAAGCGTGCCGTTGACGTGCTGGCCGGACCGCAAGCCTGCAACAGAAGAGCCCGTGGCCGACGCTGGTGCACCTGTCTCGGAGACAATCGGGCAGATGGACACAATGCGGTCCTTGTGCTCGGCGACACCGGCAACCTTGGCTGTGTAGCCTGTGCCTGAGGGCAGCAGCTCGAATGTAATCACTTTACCCTGGTTTGTGCCTGCAAGACAGACGAGGCTCGAGTACGACTTGCCCTCGAGCGTGAGTACGGCAAACTCAATACACGTGGGGTAGTCTTTGCCGCCGGACGAGCTGCTGCTGCTGTGCTTGCCGAGGAACGATGACCGCTTCTCGGACTTGGCAAAATCGGCCATCGAGCCGTGGAAGATGACTGCGGGTCCACGCAGGTCGACGATGCTCAGGAATCCATTCTCAGAACCCGCGGCGACAAAGCCCACATCTGCCACTTTCAGGGCCGTAATCGCTCCCTGCATCATCTCGTAGCGCACCCACGGCTGCAGACCATCCTGGAGGTTGTCTTCGGTACGGCTGCTAATATCGGTAAAGCCTCCAGGGTTGGAGGTTAGTGGCGGCTGCTCGGCAGCCCGTCCGTATGACTTGTTCGCGCCCCACCGGAAAAGGACGACTTCACCCTGCCGGGTTCCGACCGCAAACTCGCCCGTGCCAGCAGCCAGAGACAGTGCTGAGATATCGACATCGTGGTCGCGGTCCACGGCACGTGCCACGTCGATCTGCAACTGTGCTTGGTTCTCGATTTCGTCCGCATGGCCAGCATCCCACAGACGCACTGTTCCGTCTGCGTGTGCCGTCTGCACGATATCGCGCCGTTCATAACGCCGACGCGGCTTTGGCGCCTCGGCACCACCCCGCAGCAAAGGCTCGCCCAAGTTACGCTTCTCTGTGAGACCCAGCCAGCGCTCACGAGCCATCGTCGACAAGGCAAACGTGCCAACAAAGGGGCTTACAAACGATAGCGACGGGTGCAGCTGGTTAGTTGGGCTGATAGGGTAGCCCGAGGGGAAACTCAGTGTAAGCATCTCTCCAGAGTTTAGCAGCGTGAACACTGCGATCGGATCACTCGCACCGGCAAAGTGCGGCGTCTGGCGCGGGGCCAGACAGAATCCAGACACCTCGGTTCCCTGGGGGATTTGAAGCAGTTGTTGGCGTTTGCCCTTAAAGTGATCAGAGAGGATCTGCCAGGACGATGTCGCGTACACAGGCGTAGGGCCGAGCTCGAGGAACGTCAGGCCCTTTTCAGGCGCGTCGAGGGCTAGGCCACCGGCAATCAAAAGTGCCGTATCGTCGGGGTTCTTCTTGCAACACCAGGCGATCTGCACGAATGGATCGATAACGCGTGCACCCGGCGGACGGGCAACCGGCTGGTCGACGCCGCAGTCGTAGAGGTTACGAGCCATCACCACACGGCCGTCGCGGGGGTCCCAAAACACAAGACTACCGTCGTCGTGTGCCGTTAAGATAAAAGTACCCGTTGGGTGCCAGACAGCCTGTGTCAGGCGCGGCTTCCGCTGGACCTGGGGTGTCTCGCCATTGCCGCCGGGCGCACCGGGGGGTACCGTGTATTCAAAGTATTTAACGGCCTCGTTCTGCTTGAAGGAATAAAGCACGGCGCCCGTGGAATAGCCAATAAGCAGCTGTCCAGCGTCGCGGGGGTGAAGCTGCATTGTAACCAAATTCGTCGGATTGGGAGGGCCACCCCGGGCGCGCGGGTCGACACCGGGGCGGCTGCGCCACAGGTTCTGCACACGGAAGGGCGACAGACGTTCGCGGTCGAGGTCGTACGCGATAATATCGCCGTTTGTCAGCCCCAAGAACGCCCAGTCCAGCATGGGGTCTGTCACCATGCACACGGCCGCGCCAGCCGAGACTGAACCGCCAATGCGGTTGCCCGTGTCCAGGTTCCACATGGCCAACTCGCTTTTCGCGTCCAGGCTCACCAGCCGGTTTGCACTGAATTGAATCTGCCTCAGCGAGGCGCCGCCCTTGGGTCGAATGATCTTGCTCACGCGACCGCGGCCGTAGACGTAGATTGTGCCGGGGCCAAAGCGCGACTGGGTCGTGCCTACAGCCATGAGCGACTGGACCGGGTCGTAGGCCACACAACTACATGATGCATCAGTGGTCAGTTCAATCTTCAATCTACCAATCTGCCAATCTGTCCATCTGTCCATGAAAGGGTTGCATACCTAATCTGGGAATCAACGCCATATCGAGTCTGCTCTTCAGGTGCGAATAGGCCAGGCAGAATCCCCGCAGACAGGTCGTTCTGCATACCTGCCTGCTTTCCCCGGATGAAGCTAGCCATGACGGAGGGTGGTGAACTGGTCCCTGAGACTGAGATGGCGATGAAATAGTGAGGCGATGGTCAGTGAGGTGCTCTGTATGACGTAGTAGTCGTGGGTTGTCAGTCGGGGCCGCGCTGCTGGTGAGTCGCGCGCGCGTGTTCTCCGGGTGCAGATGCAATCAATTCGAGTGGAATCATGAATCGCCCCGCTCACCAGAATGAAGGCTCCGAAAAATCCGTCGAATGCGAGCTGTGTTTTCGCTCGGTGACGTGGTGAACTTGGCGAAAGCTATGAAGTGGGTAGTCGTTAGTGGGGCGCCCAAAGCGTGGGTTGCGTAAGGGCCCAAAACAGGCGGCACAAATAGGCGGAGCTGGGATAAGCATCACGTGATAGATCACGTGATGCTTAACGTCAACAAACATGGGCCAGTCGGCCCCAGCATTGCTTTTGATTTTCCTGCATGGAAATGACGGCAACGTCGTCTCATACTTTTAGTATGACTTGGACGCTTTACAAAATGTCGATAATCACAGTTCTGGTCGCAGTTGGGGCGGTAACGCTGGCCTGGTGAGGTATGGTGTCGGGGGCGTAAATTGTCGAGGTGGATTGTCAGGTTGATTGTCGAGGTGGATTGTCCAGGACGGTGTTGGGGTTTTTATACGTGCCACTTAAGCCTCTGGGAGCAGTTTTGAAACATTGTCTGAAACATTATCGAGGCAGCAGGTGCTCGACACCGTATTTTGGGAGCGCGTGTACTCCGTAAAAGGCTTCAAGTGTCCAAGGGGGGTATGCCTATGGAAGAACGGCCGGAGCCTCATACTGGCTTAATATACACGACCATTTCCAGTCAATAGAACAGTTCGTGGGGCGTTATTGTGCCCGATTTAAAGGGCTTTGTGGGTTATTTCGGGTCGAGGTACGTGAAGGGAGGATGGGCGAAGGCCATGATATTTACTACATTGGACTAGAAAGTCGAGGTGATTTACATTCAACCGGCCAGATATACTGCTTCTAAACATACTATAAGCTGGAGGCATTGTTTTGTTATCTTGGTCTGGCAAGGAGGCCTTTGGTTTTGGGTATTATCGAAGCTTTAACAGATTAAACGGTCTCACGGTGTAAGGTTAGACTTGAAAGCGTTCGTGGCTATTTTTACGTGGATGCTTCAAACTTTTATCACACAGGCTACAGAGTACTTGCAGTCATGGTTCTGGCTAGTTTTAATACCCAGACTCGGCCAGTTAATTTAAAATAGTGTTCAACCTACCCCTTTCCGTCTCCGTCTCAAAGGCTCCGTTTGTGTGTGTATTTTCTCTTTCTTTTTAGAAGATGGAGAACAGAATAATTTCTTCCGTAACAGCTTCAGCTGTGGGGACTCGTGTCTGCAGTCCTTAAGCGGAACGCCACTATCACACCGCAATTTGAGCGTTAAGTACCTCCAAGTATTAGCTACATAGGTTGTATTTACGCCCTGGTTATGCGACGACAAGGGTAGAAAGGGAATGTGACGAGCTTAGTGGACACTGCAGCGCCGTGTCTCTTTCGCTTCCACAGAATTAATGTGGGGTGGCGCCATCTTGTTTGCGATGGATAGAAGGGTGGGTGTGTTGGGAATATTGGATTACACAGTACTCCGTAGTCCCATGCCTAGCTGACTAAAAATAGGTATACAATTCTTGATAATGGACCTTATGGTTTGCATAGTGTGCATTTTGGAAGAAGCATGTTTCATAAACAAAGATACCACATTGCGTTTCAACATTTTGAAAGAAGCAAAACAGAAAACTAATGTCTGGGCTCTGCCGACTGAATGAGAATGGAGGAGAGGCTCGGCGACAAATCAGGTAATTGTACGTCAAAGTGTGCACAAAATCGGTCATGGTAATAGCTCCGCACTTGGTTGAGTCGGCACCGGACCCAGCACCAGCAGCGGACCGGAAACCGACGATATGCCGAACCGAAAAAAAAAAAAACATCTAGGGGGTTTTTTGTCCCTGTTTTCTAATGTACAAGCTGTCTTCTTTTGTTTGACCTTTTTATTTTCAAATTCGACCGAGCGCGTTGGTCAATATAACCCATTGTGTCAGCGGCTTCCTGCAAGATATATTCGCCATGAACCGCAGTGTTCTTATTCAATCCTCATCCAAGAGGGCCAAAATTCCAGTTTGAAGCAGTCTCCCATCCAGGCTAGCCTGTTCTGCTTCAGAACAAGGGTATGTTCTTTCGAAGAGTATTCCGTGCTTGTTCTTGTCATAGGTACGGAGTACAAGGACAGCCCTGTACCCATTGATTAGGGCTGCCCTTGCGCGAGAGAAAATGACATGAGAAGTGACAGAGGGAGGGAGGGGGGAGGAAGAGAGAAGTAGAAAAATACTAGGTAGGGGCACGGTGAGCACTCACCGTTGATACTTCTGAGTTGTCATCTGCCAGAAAAATCTTCACCTGCCTTGCCATTTGTGAAGCGCTTCTGATATCCCGCGTTCTCGTTAATATGGTACGTCGTATATTTGCGGTGATTTTTCCGTCGCCTCTTTCCAGGCCTAGACAAGGGGACAATAGACTTTGCGTGGAGGATGAGATCCGCCAAAGTAATATTCTTAAACAAAAAAAA
Organism: Sporothrix pseudoabietina; assembly: GCA_019925295.1. Lineage (NCBI taxonomy): Eukaryota > Fungi > Ascomycota > Sordariomycetes > Ophiostomatales > Ophiostomataceae > Sporothrix > Sporothrix pseudoabietina. The sequence goes on along the minus strand of JADHKS010000036.1, from coordinate 147,155 downwards.
ATAGAAGAAAAAAACGTCGAGTCAAAAAAGAAAAATTTCAGTCCAGGCTGTCCCTAGACAACTATATAATGCTTGTGGTCATCCCTTGTGTCAATGGTATAGTTCCCTTCTCGCCTTCATTCTCCATAAACTTCTCACCAACTCTCTCAGCTCAGATCATTTCTCCGTCAACAGCAGAAAGTCTCCCTGTATTCTTGCCATAGAAACCGTTGCAGCGGTTGAGACGCCATCGAAAACATGACCAAGCGGCGGAATTCGTTTTCCAGGCCATCTCTCCTGGAGTCAACCACGTCCATCGAGGTGGTGGTTGATGAGGAGGGTGACTCGTGCGTTCTTTGTTTCTTTTTTTTTTTGTGAGTCCTTCTCTCAGAGTGCCACAAAGCAAACTAACTCTCCCCTGATCGAATATATAGGCCCAGAACGTATCACCTAGGGGTCGGGGGCAAAGTTATGTTCCAGGACCTCCACATACAGCACGGCGACATTGAGAGTTCAAACATTAATACGAGGATTTGGCACAATGAGGATGCCGAGAAACAGCATGCCGGCGAACAGACCGTCGAAGAACAGACCGTCGAAGAACAAAACGTCGAAAAACAAACGGTCGAGGAGCAAAAGGTCGAGGAACACTAGGTCGAGGAACACAAGGTCAAGGAAGAGAGTGCCATGGAGCAAAAAGAAAATGCGCAGGACGCTGGTGGGTTATCTACTGGCCCTGGTAAGTAAACAAGGGATTTGATCCAGAATGTGGGTAGTATCGCTGAGATACCGAAAATCGAGGAAACGCGGGAGGAAGTATTGGCCTCTTCTGTGTATTGCTGTTAGCAAACACCGTTCAATGCGGTGGCTGTTTGTCTCGGTCAATTTCTTCTTATTTTTATCCGTCGCCCCTAGCTTCAACAGCAATGGCCACGAAATAGCTTCAACAGTTGCATGTTCAGTCTTTTTTTTCCTGCCCTTGGGACTCTGCAGATATACGAGATATATCGATTTGAGATTGCAATTGGGAAGTGAAAAGAAAGCTAGGCAGGTGGAGATGGGCATGAACCTGCGGGCGCTCCCGCACATTGCCACGTCTTTAGCGTCTCCATCTCCCGTGTCCTAGCTCCTTTGCCCAGCGGTAATTCCAATGCCATATCCATGACAGTTGTTGGGATTGACCAACCCTATCACGCTACCCGTATGCAGATACGACAAGGCAAAAAAAAAAACATTTCTCGGTGTGCGGTGAGACTGGACTTCACAGCGGGCAAGAAGTCGTTTCCGTTTCCCTCGTCACTTCTGCGGCTCCAGGTTTTATGCAATTTTCCTGGTTGAATTCTGCTCGAGGCCCTCCTTCTGCATCATATTTATCGCGCCTTTCCATATTGCGTTTAATACTGAGGGCTCAAAGAAAAAGAACTCTGTTTGCTCAGACTTCTGGCTATAATTGGGACAACCACGGCGAGAAAAGGAAAGAAATAGAGCATTAACCCGACGCTGACTGGCTAGCCCATAAACGGAAGCAATGATTCGTGTCCGTCCTAACTAGGCTTCTGCCTTGCCGAATGAAGTGCCATATTGCGCAAAGCAAAGCAACGTGACACAACATAATACGAGTCCTAGAAAGGGACAGTACGGCTCCTGCATAATATAAAAAACGTTGGGATGAATTTTTGTCCTATCGAATTTTCCAGACAAAGGCACAAATTTCAAGTGACAAGTGACAAGTGACCAGAGGAAAAGTAGAAGGAAACTGGTGCGGTCAGTCTTGCCCAGGGTGAAATGAAGAGAACAGGGAAAATCTCGTGATAGAAGAATTAAGAAACCGAATTGTCAAATAAAACAGAAATAAAAACCTAGTGTTACACTTTCAAAGCCCGTCCCAAATCAGCCCAATAATAAACGAAACAATAGAGAAAAACCGGGCAACTAAAAAAACAAATGAGCCCATCAAAAAATAAAAGAAGCACGGACAAAACCCACAAAAATCCCCAACCAAAAAAGAAAAGAAAAAGAAAAAGAAAAAGAACAAGAGGTGGCCACCAGGAAGGCTGGTGCCGCCAACCCGGTCCTTGCATGGTGTCGTGGCTGCGACCCACCAGCAATGCAATGCCGTCGCATCACTCTGCGGCACGTTCAATAATGCAAAAAGCTGCCCTTACGACGGGCGCTGGAATCCACCGCCTGGCACAGGTGACACGCTCATGGGCACGGGCGATGGCGATGGCATATGCTGCGGCGTGCCGTTCATCGCGGGCGACGGCTGTCCCTGGAGGTGAGGCGATGGCTGCTGTTGCAGGTAGGCTTGCGGTGGCACTGGTGACTGGAATTGAGGTTGCGGCGACGGTGACGGCTGGTACTGCCCAGGCCGCGGCATGTTGGCGCCACCAGCAGGCATGTTTGCGCGCGCTGCAGCCAACTTGGACATGTCCACGCCGCCATTGCCCATGCCACCACCACCACCGAGCCCAATGCCGGCAAGGCCAGCCACCTGGCCCACGCCGCCCTGGTTCATCTTGTCTGCGAAACCCATAGTACGCTCATGGGCCGATGCGCGTGCCCGGGCTTGCTCCATCAGCCGCTGCTGCTGAGGCTGGTCCATGACCGTGTGGTAGCCAAAGGGGCCGGCACCAGTCGGTGCTGTACCAGAAAACTGGCGCTGCTGCTGCTGCTGCTGCTGCTGCTGCTGGACTTGGCCGGGCTGGCCAGGGAAGGGGGGACGCGCCATAAGCTGCTGCTGTTGCCTAATATGCTGCTGCTGCTGTTGGAGGGGCGTTCCCGGCGTCATGGGGCCCTGCTGGAATCGCTGCTGAGGGCTGCCAACGTGTTGCTGTGGCGGGTGAATCTGGTGCTGCTGAGGAGCAAGATGCGCGGCACCATTGGCTGGCGAAGGAGGATACGGCATACTATGCGAGGCCCGGCGCTGCTGCTGCTGATGTTGCTGCTGCAACTGTTGCTGTTGCTGTTGATGCTGCAGTTGTAGTTGCTGCTGCTGTTGCTGCTGGGGCGTGCCGGGCGTTGGTGCCGGCGGTAACGGAACTTGTTGCGGATAGCCTGGTGTGCCTGGTGGGTAGCGGAACTGCTGTTGGGGAGTGCCTGGCTGCATGGCTGGCGATCCATACGAACCCGGCTGCGGCTGGGAGACGACGCGCTGCGGTGACATGTGCGGAGGCACTTGCTGGCCCGGTGCGAATCCAGCGCCCGGCGGCAGGTGTTGCATCCCTTGCCGGGCCTGCATCTGTGGCTGGGCCTTGGCCATGGCGCCATACTGGTACCCATTGGGCGGTGGGCGGAAGGGAGGCTGCACCTGCGTACCAGGCCGAACATGTGGGGGGAGCGCAGCAGCAGGAGTGCCGGCAGCGCCGCCCACAGATGGTCTGTGAGGTGGACCGGCACGGGACGGGGTCTGGTGCTGGCCGGGGAAGAAAGCACCGCCGGAAGCCATCGGGGTTCTGCTCGGGGTGTTGAACTGTGGGCCGTAGTTGTGATTTGCCGAAACACTCGCTGACCTATGAGCCGGCGCACGCTGCGGTGAGCTGACCGCTGCTTGTGCTGTCTGTGCTGCTTGGCGGGCCCGAACGACGGACTCGTCCTCTTCCAGAACACCACGGTACTCCTCGCTGCGAACCTCGATCTTGGTGCTGATGTTCAGCTCCTCTAGCTTGTCCGAGTTGAGGCGTGCCACAACGTAGGGCGGCAGGGTCTGGATGATGAGGGAAAGCTGTGCCTTGAGCGTCTCGTACGTAAGCACCTCCTCTTCGCTGGGCTGCTGGGCGAGAGCGCCATTCCGCAGCATGTCCGCATTCACGGGGTCGGCTGAGAAGCGGTCCTGGCTGGTCGGCAGTGTGAGATTCCGGTTGCGCTGGTACGATGCGAGCGTGGCAATCAAATCGGAAACTTCCTGGAGCATCTCCTCGGCGTCCTTGTCGGCGTCAGACTTCTCGCCCATGACCTCCTCAAGGGATGGGTCGACCAGGCTGTCGTCCCACTCGGCGATGGTCTTCTGAAGCGCCTCTTCGTCAAGCACATCGGCCGAAGCCAGGTCATCCGGTGTCGAGACCTCCTCAATGTACTGCTCATCGCTGCCGAGTTCCTTCTCGACCATGCCCTGGAACACACGGTAGCCAACACGCTGCCACCACATGCGGCCGACCTGGGTAGCGGACACGATAGCGGCAGAGTCGTCCTTGGATGGCGCAAAGCTAGAAAAAGCGCCCCGGAAGAGGGACTCCATCTCAGACAGCTCGAGCTCAGTTGCAGACGGTTTCCGGCCAGCCAAGCTCTGTGCCCGCTCGCGCTGGCGGGTCTTGATCTGCGATGACGGCGCCGCATTGCTGTAATCGAGCCACTGTCCCATTGTAATTTGCTGGGTAGAGTAAGAGCCAGTGCGGTACTTCGATCTCTCAGACAATTCGGGGTGGTAGAAGCCCAGTGTTGTGGACTTTGTCGTGCTCTTTGGTACCTTTCGTGGCTGCAATGGCGGCAGGTTCCGGGGCGATGGGAACAACTCGCCAAAAGTCGGGGCACGGGTGGGCTTGTCAGAAGGAGGCGGTGCGAAAACACGGGTAAGAGTCATGTTGCCGCCAAAGTTGATGTCAACGTCTTCGCGAACAATGTCGTCAGCCTCCTCGCCGGTATCAGGCTGGCCTTTACCAGCAGCTCCACGTGATGGCAAACTCGAGAACAGCTGCCGTGGGCCAGGCGCGTTGCCAAAGACGGTCAACACAGGCTCACCCTGGTTCGAAGACGAAATGGAGACAGACACGTCGCTGCCAATCTTGCCGCCAGTCTTGCCATGTAAAGGGCCAGACTTCGGGTACGCGGTTTCTCGGCGGTATAGGTCGTAGGCAGTCTCACGGAACTTGGTAATCTGCGCAATGGCAGTGCGCTTTTCACTGTCGTCCTTCTTGCCTGCCGAATCGTCGCCGTCGGTCTTCGCTTCGGTCGCGTCGTTGGTTTCTGCTTCCTCTTTAGCCTCGCCGGTGGTTTCGCCTTCCGCTTTGCTGTCGGGTTCGGCCTGAATGGTGGCGGGTGCTTCGAGGGCGGCCAGCTCGCTGCGGACAACAGCAGCAATGTCCAGCACCAGGTCGTCCAGTGACGCGTAGGCATCGCTCGCAACCTTGTCGGCAACTGACTTTGTCGTATTCGAGTCGGATGGGCTGGCAGAGCCGTCGGGCTTTTGGCGCTTGGCTTGCGGTTCGTCGGACGCAGGAGATTCGGGCAGTGGTCGTGAGAGGATCGGAGGAAAAGACTTGTCGAAACTAAACGTGTTGTCAGTAGGCTGGTGCAAGGGTGCAAGGTGGGAGAGACGATGCTGGTGATGGAAAGTGGGCGGGCTGTAACATACGTCTGAAGAACACCAAAGTAATCGCGAATCAGACGCTTCTCATCCTGATTTCCTGCCGTCGTAGACGTAACAGGACCCGGTGTCGCGTCCTTGCCGTTGCTGGCCGCCTCGGTCTTTCCGTTGATCGACTTGGATGAACTGGCCGGCGATGCAGAAGCTGATGCAGCTGCTTTGACATGGTCGACGGCCGTGGCAGGCGATGCTGTTGTTGCAGCACCTGCATCAACCATAACCTCGTCGCCGTCATTGCTGGCGTCGCGTTTCCGCTTCGTGGAGGCAGTGCCGTTGCCGTTGCTTTCGCCTCCATTGCTTCCGCCCGGGCTTGCTGGCGCGACAGGTGTGGAAGACGCGGCGGCAGCGGCACTAGCATCGCCAGACAAGCCGTTCACGTTGGCCGCAGTGGCAGCAGCCATTGTCGATTGCGTGTCAATGGTTGCCAGGGCTGGCCTCGGTGTTCTAACAGGCGCGTCGCGATGGACAAAGGCAGGATGTCGAAGTCGATGAGCTGGCAATCAGTCGCGCGCGAATCAATCGGACGTTGGTCCTGGGGCGAGCAATTGATGGAAAGGGGACCAGAAAGGGATCAAAAGGACAAAATGTCGAAACGAAATCGCGTCGTTCAATATGCAATACGGTGCAAATGTGTCGTGTATGGTAATGGTTGGATGCAGCCGTTGGCAGATGTTTTTTTGGAGCACTGTTTGCTGGCGTAGGCGTGGCCGTTGCTGCAAGTCGTCGTTGGTGGCTCCCTTTTTTGGCGCTTTTCGCGTTCGATCGCGAAAAGAGGGTTGGCGAGAAAAATGGCGACGATGCAATATGCAATGGAGATGGGTCGAATGGGTGGGTTTGGAGAAGGACGGACTACAAAATGGGAATGGAACGCGGCTGTAAAAAAACAGTAGGGGGAAAAAAGGATTCAGTCGATTGCAGTGGCTCCGTGGCTCGTGTTTGGTTGTGTTCTGCTTCACGTTTTCGCGGGCAGGAGGGGGGGGGGACAGTGAGCAGGAAAGCGCGAAGAGGACAGGGAAGGAGCCAAACAGCGACCAAACGCAAAGGGAGTTGCGAGACAGAATGCAAATTGGCGGACAGAAGCAAAAAAAAAGTGGGAATACGTGGTCCCTTGCTGTGGGTCAGAGAGTTTTCTGATTGGTTGTATCCATAGTCACGTGAGGCTAGTATTGGTTATTAGCATATCTCTACAGACCAGGGACCAGGTAATGGCGAAGGGCCACGAGAATAATAAGAACAATATTTAACATGAAGACAACAGCAGGCACAAGTATTGTAATAAGTAGTTCGTGAGGTTGTCTTGATATTTTTACTTCAGAATCCTCGTTTTTTTCTTCCATAGTAAAATTAACATCTCTTGTTTTCTCTTTTTTTCTCTTTTTTTCTCTTTTTTTCTCTTTTTTTCTCTTTTTTTCATTTTTTTTTTTCACCCTCGGCTGTTTTTAAAATCCAACGCAAATCAGTGGAAAGAAAATAGTCATCAAAATAAACAATCCAGCGTCATTAAAACTATACAGTCACTCATAAACCATAAGTCAACTGATTATTATAGACAAAGACTGCATACGTAGCTGCAGTCACCACCATGAGAGGCTGTAGCCGACATATAGGGACACTATCTGACCAAATAGAAAGTTGGGTTGTTCTACAAGTCATGGGCCAACTCTAAAGATTGGACGAAATTGCTACGATCGAAAGCGGGACGGCACATGTTCACCTAGCCTTGCACGTTGGTTTGACAACAGAACCTGAAACCTGGTACTAAGCAGTTCGGATTTTAGTCCAGAGGCGGCTGTCTGCATATCGAGAGGTACAAGTGTTATTCCAAGCATTGACGATTTATTCGGCATTCTACACTACGGACTATGATCATGCATATTGAAAGAAAGCAATGTCAACAATGGTAGTGTATTGTTAAAGAATACCAGGGGTAAAATTCATGTTATCGCGATATGGCCGCGCGTGTAGAGATAGCGTGTTCAGGGAAGAATGAGCGAAGAAGCAGCGAGAAGGATAATAACAATGTTTGTCAATATAAAAACACATCCCACCAGGAACACACCGCGGTCAGTAATATTATTCGCAACCCCGCCAAAAGCCTCTTCGCGAAGCGGACGCAGCGGACAGCAGCCGTACTTGCGCGGCACGAAAGATAGGCGACATTGAAATCGTACAAAAAACCATGCATAGGGTAGACAGTACAACGACAGAAGAGAGACAAAACAAAGGAAAAAGAGGGCGAAAAACACCAAGCAGAGCGCTCGCTTAGAAGCCAAACACTCATTAACGCTCGAAGACCGTCCTCCTCTTGGTACCTCCTACTTTAATTCCTAGTTTGATTTAGGGGACCATCTCATTGCTTTGGCAGAAATGAAGCAAAGGCTAAGCGCTTTACTTCTTGGCCAGAGCCAGGCCGACAGTGTTATTGTCGAGGTCGTAGATAGAGTAGTAGCGGCGCAGGAAGGCGTCACCCAGGATGGCCAGGGGGCCGGTGGGCTCGGGGAAGTCCATGCCCATGAAGGTCGAGATACAGCTGCCAGACACCTCCAGAATGTAGTCCGAAGCGGGCAGGCTGAAGTTGTGGCCGCTCAGAGTGAAGGTGACGTCGGGGAGGCTGGACTTCTTGCTGCAGTCGACGGAGTACTGGCCGTTGTAGCCCTTCTTGGCGCCAATCTGGGTGTTGAGCATCTCAGCCAGGTTGGAGGGGAGGGCAATCAGGGAAGTGCCGGTGTCCAGAATGACACCAGTGTTGTCAAGCTCGGCAACATCCTCGCCCAGGGCGATGGAATCGAGGTCAACCTCCCAGTAGGCCTTGCGGCGCAGGGGGATGGTGGTGATCTTGCCCTCGTAGTGGTCCTTGTTGACACCACCGAAGACGGCTTCAGAGTCGGTGCCATCGTCGGAGTAGCCGAGGTAGAAGGCAAAGACGCCGTTGTCGATCAGGCCCTGGTTGATCATGTTGTAGAAAGGGGGGACGACCTTGTTGACGGAGATGGTATCGTAGCCAAGACCCAGAATACCGTCGAAGCGGCCAAAGGCGAAAGCCAGACCGGGCTCCTCGGTGGCCTCGGCGAAGTCCTGCTTAGCGACCTTGAGGTTGCCAATGGAGACGGTGTCCTGAGACACGAAGCCGCTCAGGCTACCAGAGCCGTACTGGATGGCGAACGACGAGCCGTTGGCCTTGTAGCTCGACGAGGCGCTGGAGTCGTACTTGGAGTGAAGGTAGCAGGCAATGGAGCCGCACTCGCGGGAGGGAACCCACAGGTTGGAGCTGCCGGTGTCGAGGACAACCTTGAAGCTCTGGGCCGGGGTACCGATGGAGATCTCGGCGAAGTCTGTGGAGAGTTAGTGACTGTTGGTGTTTCCGACGGAAAGCAAGAAGAGAAGCATGGAGATTGGAATCGACGTACACTGCGCGTTCATGAAGTTGCTGACGGGGACCGGGTGGTTGGACTCGACGTTGGCAACAGTGTTCTTGAACATGGCATCGGCGTGGGTCTCGGGGCGGCCGCCCATGTACTTCTGGCTAAGACCGCGAACCTGCACGTCCATGGGGATCGACTCCTATTTGGTGGAACGGAGAGTTAGTTAACTGATACGAGGTGAATTATAGCTGGTATAGCGCAACGGCAACGGCTGTGAAGGCGATGGCGATGGCAATGTCGTCAAAAGTGACAAAAGGCACCGATCTCGGCCAACCAAAGCGCACGTCATTTGGGGAAAGTTATCGTTGGGACATGTAAACGTACCAGCTGCTTTGCGAGAGGGACCTTCTTCAGCTTCAGCGAGTGGACGCCGCCAGCCTGGGCGGAGCCGAGCAGGCCAGCTGCGGCGAGCAACAAAGCACCCTTCATTGTGACGGGTATCTCGAGATTGCGGAAAACGAGTGGAGAAGAGAATAGAGGACGAGAACGACTGAACAGGAAATGGACAACAGCAAAGAGAGACGAGAGAGAGAAATGCGATTGCTAGACCGAGCACGAGATGATGCGCGATCGTAGAATCCGAGGGAAAATGCGATGGGTTTTGGAAAAACGTCGATGTGTTGATGTTTTGGAGGAGGAGGAGGAAGAGGGAAGAAGACGAGGAAGAGTGGGAAGATGGGATGGGAAGCGGAGGAGGAAGTGTAATGAGTACGAGCAGGAAGCGGGCGGCAGCGACGGGTGGGACCAAGACCAGCACAGGACCTGGGCCAGGCCATCCCATGAGGTGAATGGCTAATAATGGAGTGGCTCGCCTGGGCGACTGCTCCGTTTGTCGCTAGGCCCGAGACGAGACAGGGAAGGGGGCGACCGCTTGGGTGACCAGGCGTCAGTGTGTTGTAATACTCCGTACTGTCTGACTGTGCACTCCGTAGTATGTTCCTGTGACGCTGGCCCCGGTCTTTTTGCTACGTTTATTTACAGTGTATTATCAGTACGCCGCCCATCCCCTGCCAAAAGCAGCCCGGAGAGTATTACGTCGCAGCCCCAGCGCCCCCAGTGCCTTCCCATAAAACAACACAACAACAACGACCAAAACACGGCAAGAACAACCAGAGCACACGACGGAACCGCGGGAAAGAGCATCCCAACTGTCCAAGGAGGTGTGGGCGGCAGCATGAGCTGCATGGCTCGTGAACGACAATGGGGAAGGTGCAAAGGACAGAGCTAAGGAGCTTCTGAAAGCAGGTACGCTCGCTGTCCTATTAGTGGGCCAGGCCGCCTAGATACAAACGAACTGTCCTATCAGCCGACCGCCGATAACCCAATGTTTAGACCTGTACAACGTACTCCGGACGAGCTGCACGACGTGAACGACCTGTTTCCTAGGCGGCGACGGCGTTTTGCGACAACACAGATAATGGTGACGCACACGGGGCGGTGGGCCTTGCCCAACAGAAAGTGGAGAAAAACTGGGTGGCTGGGAGCTTGTTGCTGGCCAAAATAAGTGGGTCAATCTGCTATCAGGGCCACTGGACAACCGTTTTGGGTACTCTGGGAGGACTTGTGCCAAATCGAGTGTTATGTAAGGCAAAATTATTGGCGCTCGCAGCTGTCTACCCCCCAACAGTGCATTCCCCAGTGCAGTGTCCACTGTCCAGTTAGCGTGTGGAATCAGCCGGAGGATTTGCGCCAGACAGCTATGACGCTGTTTGCGCTGGCCGAGTGGAGATTCCACCGCATGCGGATGACGCCAGAGGAGAGAGAGGACGACTGGAACTCAGCGTTTTGCACATGCACTTGGCTTGGCATGCCAGGCAGACAGATAGATTTGGGCACTGTGTGGGGTGAGTACGAGTCTGTGGCGACAGAGAGGCAAGGCGGATCGTGATTCGTCCAATACTGAGATACTGCATCCAGATAATATCGATCCTCAGCCTCGTTTTTTGACCTTGTTTGCACAGCAAAAGTACTACCATGTGAACAGAGTTGCTATACTTTGTTCCAGAGAGCTCCTGGAGAGAAGCAAAGGCACCAGGTAGTCTCGTAGTCGTCGACAATGATGTACTTTTCTTTCGGTAGTTGGAATTGGACGGATTTTGATTTTGAAGTAAATCGATGACAGCAGCGTTGTATTTTCAGCTCTCGCTTGCTTTCTTGCTAGAAAATGGACCCAACAGAACACAGCCGAGACGGCACGAATAACAAACAATAGAAAAGACTGCTTTTATGTACAAAACGCGGTGTCCTGCGGTCCCGCCAAAACCCTTGTTTGTGAACAAAAGGGAAGAAAGTGAGACAGCAAAGAAAAAAAAAAGAGACAAAGAACACAGTCAAGAGTAAGAAGAGACGATCCTGGCCGGAACAAAAAGAAACAAGAAGCCAAGGCGTATCAATTGTGTTGGTGCGAGTGGCCCAACAGATCGAGAAAAAAGGTCTCGTTGGCATCAGAGTCGGCAAATCGAGTGTTGTCGAGAATTAGAGGAGCCCTCGAGGAGCCCTCTCGTGATGTGATGGGATGCTTGATATTGGTATTGATTGTCGTTTGCGTGTCGAGTGGTGTATTGTAGGGAGATCGAAAGAGAAGCAAGAAGGTATCTCACCGGGACAGTGTAACAAAACGACGAAAAGCAACGGGAACAGGATTGGGAAATAAAGGGGTCGATGGAACAATGCATATGAGTATGAGTATGTTTAAAAAATGAATGGAATCCCACTGAACACCGAGATATAAAATTTACACCAGACTTGCCACAAAAAAAATGAATCAAACAATGAGCAACAAAAAAAAAGAGACAGAACATAAACCCCGGGTAAACCATTTGACATGTCCGGATCCACCGCCTCCTCCTGAACATAACAACCAGAAAATAATAATGGAAATGAAACAAAACATTATAAACACAGTAGGACTGTTCGACGACCGACAATCGACGGCCAGATAGATTAGTGGATGCTTTCTGGACTCATCAGACCGCCAGCCTCGTCCTTGTCGTCGCCGCCAGGGCTGCCTTGGCCAGCATTGTCTCCATCGCCGCCAACGCCGTTGGCAAGGCTTGCACCAGTACCACCAGCACTGCCCGTATTGCTTGTGCCGTAGTTGATGTTTGGCACGGGCACGCTCGTAGTAGGGCCGGTCTTGAGTTTCTTGGCTGGTGTGCCCTTCTCGGAGGCTGCAGCGGCACCACCGACTGCAGCGCCTCCTTCTTCGGCCGCCTTGGCAGCCGCCGCCGCCGCTTGCTCGCGCTTCTTCCGCTTCGCCATGGCGATTTGCTCCTTGGGCGGGCGCTTCTGGGGAGACACAATCTTGCCGGTGGCGCCGAGACGAGGGCGTGGACGACGCTGCTTGACTGGCAAATCTTCGTCCTCGACTAAAGGCTGGTCGTTGTTCGCGTGAAGCTTGGCGAGGAAGAAATTCTTGACGAGGCCAATCTCCTCAAGGATACTGGTCGTTGTGACACTGTCCAGTGGCGTGAGATCCTCAAACAGCACTTCTGACGAAACACCCGTGGGCGCGTCCACGGCGTGCTGATTACGCACGCGGCTCTGGAGTAGATGCAGGGGAACGCTCATGATATCGAGGCCAAATTCGCGGTCGAGACCCAGGGCCTTGAAACCAAAGAAGTCCTCACCCAGCTCTTCGGCAAAATCACCACCAACAAACTGGTCGCTGCCGTCTTGGAAGGACTCAGTACCGCCATCCTGCAGAGCCGGGCGCAGCAGGTCGCTAAGGTGCATCTTCATACGGTCGTGGATACCGCTGAGCTTGGTGCCCAGACGCTCGACCTCCTCACGAGCATACGAGTCGAGCGAGTCAATGTCGTGGCCGTTCTCGTACAGCGTATGCAGGACGACCTCTTCTGGTGTATACCGTGGCTGGAAACGGTTGCCGCGTTCTGCCCATGCACCGACTGCCTCCTTCTTCTCTGCCTCGTTGTACACGTTGAATGTGCGGCACAGCTTGGTGAAGTAGTCGGCGGCAATGTCGGTCACAGCGTCCATGGCGGATGGCTGCAGCTCCTCAAAGCCAGCGTGGAAGAAGATCTTGCCGACAGAACGCTGCAATGCTGCGCGGGACGTCTCGCCAGCCATAAACGGCCCATCGCCGCTAATGAAGTGCGCGTCAATGTCGGCCTCATGGAACGGCTCGGGGTCGTAGCGTTGGAATTGATTTTGGTAGATCTGCAGAATGTTAGTATGGGGCATCTTTGAAAGACCAGTTTAGCTTGCACAGGGTCCTCTTATACATACCTGTGTCTGAATTTGCATTTGCTTCACGACACCGATCTTGGAGCAAATCTTTCGTGTCTCCTGGATTTGGCGCATATTGGACTCCATGCGCTTGGCCAGTTTGCTCGAGGGCGATACAAAGTTTCCTGCAGGAAGAAGGCGCAGGAACTCCTCGTTTTGATTGACGACCTGGCCCTCGTCATCGACAACCCATTGCAGACGTAGAGGTATATCGGGGACAATGCTCTCAGGCTCGTAGTAGTCGGGCACGACCTTCTCCACGTCGTCCTCCATCTCGGCAAGGGTAGTTTCTGCCGCCTTGGAAGAAGAGGGCACAAGGGTATCTTTTCCAGCATCTTCTGACTGGTGGTGTGATGCCGGACCTAGGATACCCAGGGCCTCTGCCTGCTTCACACCCTTGAGATACCAGCGCATGCCGGCCTTGTTGCGCAGCAGTGCCGGCTCGTCAACGTTGAGCTTGTTGCCGCGGAAGAGTTCGTAGCGCTGTTTGGCAATCAGCGCGCGGTCCTTCTTCGTGACCTGCTTCCAGATCTGGTACGCCTCGTCCTCGTAGGTCTGCTCGGCCGCCTCGTTGAGTGCGCGGTTGAGCGCTGCCATGCCGTTGTTGCCCTGGACAGACGATGCAGCATCAACATCCATAGCATCGACGTTGCTCAAGTGTCCATTGATGCCACTTGGTGTGAGGGAACCTGCACCACCACCAGCAGCACCCAGTGGTGTGGAGAAGCCATTGCTCCCAGTATCGACACCACCAAAGTCAGATCCTTCCCGCCCTGTCTTTGCGAGAAGGCCATTCAGCTGGAGAACGGGCTTCTGGTCGACGCTGGGCGTGCCCTCCTTTTGGTCACCACCGGCGCCGCCTGCTGATGACGTTGTCATGGTTGTTGTGCCGCCGGCACGCGACTTGTTGGCAACGCCTTTGGCACCCGTCTTGCGACCACGTGAAGACATTATCGGCTCGTCGTCGCTATCGTCGCCACCATCGTCGTCGCCGCCGTTCTGTTTGCGCCGTTCCTCGGCCTCGACCTCGGCGCGTGAGCGGATAACCAGGTCCGGGATGAGGGGGATCAGCTTCTCGGCCTCCTTACGCATGCCTGTAGCCATGCGGCGCAGGGGGTGGCCGGCGTCGCGGTTGTATTTCAGGCAGTTGTCCCAGACCAAGTTGAGGTCCGTAACGAACTCGGCTTTGGACTTGAACTGGAGGCCCTTGAGTTTCTTTGTCATGGTACCGAGGTCCATGGGCTGCTTGACGTAGAGGTGGTAGTCGGGCGCCTCGCGCTTGTTGACGCGTTGTAAGAAGGGTGTGGAGTATTCGGTGTGTGCCTTGAGCTCGCTGAGGACCTTCTCGAGGGCCTCGTACAGCTCCTCCTGGCCGACATTTTCCTCACTCGCCCACTTGCTGCGGTTTTTACGCACTTCGTTGATTAGCGAGCGCAGCTCTGCGTCAGTGGCCTTGACCTGGTCGCGCTTGGAGTCGATGCGGGCAATCAGGTGCTTGAGTGTCAGGCTCGACGCGCCGAGGTTGGCGCTGCTGAGGGTGCCCTGGTTGGGGCCGGCCGCGCCATTGGCGCCGCTCGAACCGTTCTTCTCCATCTCGGCCTGGATCTGCTTCTCAGACTCCTCCAGCTGCTGCTGCTCCAGCATGGCCGTGCGGTCGTTTTCGAGGGTGTGGAAGAGAGTGAAGAAGCTGCGGCGGGCAGCCTCCTCGGTGGCATTGCGCGCCTCTTCGAGCTCCTTGCGGACGTCTTCTGATGATTTGGCCTCTGCTGATGGCGGCTTCTGGCCAGATTGTGATGACTGTAATTGGGACTGGGATTGTGTGCGGGAGAGAGAGGAGGCTGTGGCGGATAGTGTGAGGGCGTCGTCTCGTAATGAGGAGGTCTTCGCACCGAGCTGCTTCTCGGGCGAGCCAACGGAGTGGACAGGCGAGCTGCCGGTCTTGGATGGCGACAGGAGCTGGTGGGGCGGGCCAGTCCCGTTGCTGCCATTGCTGCCGTTGCTGCCGGAAGTCGGCCCCGAGCCGGCACCAGAGGCTGTTTTTGTGTCAGGGCCGTCAGCATCGGCCTCGTCATCGTCGTCATCGTCGCCGTAGTCGTCTTCGTCAATGACTCGCTTCGCCTTCTTGAGTGGCGGCTCGTGTATTGGGGCATGGTCGGTTGTGGGAGGAGGAAGAAGGGGGTGGTTGAGGTTGAGGCTGGTGGCGGAGGGACGCGGTGGGCGCATCAGAGAGTGGATGGCATCAAAGTCGTAGCCGCCGTCATCCGTGAAGAGCAGCGCGACGCGGGCCTCGGTTTTCCGATACAGGTCGGCAAACACGGCGCGTCGCGAGTCGTCGTCGGCATCGGTCGCGGTCGTAAAAGTTGATGCCTCAGGCATCGATGCGACGGCATTGTTGCTGTCGGCACCGGCCAGGGGCGTGTGTGTGCGCGCAGGCGCATCGTCGAAGACAGACACCATGGTGCAGTCAACGCTGATGCGCAAACAAAGGAATTCGGGCGATGGAAGGGTGGTTGTTGATGGCGGTTGCGGGGGGTGCGGATGCGCGCAAGTGGTGCCGCAGCATCGCCAAAATGCGGCGGCCAAAAAAAAGGAGCGTGCTATCCGCGTAAATCGGGCTCGCGTCCACAGGGACGCCCAGGTCGGATGGGGCCTCTACAAGACCACGAGGAGAAAGCGGTTCATTTGCAGAGATGGCAGACGCAGTTTGAGGCGGATTGGCGTTGATTTGGACGCGCCTTGATGGATCGCAAAAGGCCGGTTTTGTCGTTGTTTCTGCGGATGAGGTTAATGGAGACTTTGGCTGCTGCGCGAGGGCGCCAGTTTTCCTGCTTTGCGGCAGTAACCCCCGCTAGTGCGAGGATGGTGAGTAGGTGTACTTGAGGTGGTGTACGGTGGTGGCATCCACCTGGCAAGTTTCAACTCTTAAGATGTAAGTAAGCGCAGGAAAATATACAATGAAGCTGGTAAATAGAGAGGGATATTTTTCTGTTATTCTTTTACTCTCATTGTCGACGAGATAAAGCGCATCCAAAATGCAAAGTGAAGTACTGCTACCTACGGCTAACAACCGATGGTAAAGGTCACGTGGAAAATCAGGGGCCCCAGCATTGTCATTTCGCGCCAATGCCACGAGAATTGTTCCCCAGAACGCCATCGGGGAAAAGACGCGTTGCACCTCGTCTTATTGAGGTCCAACATTTTAGGAAGTGGTGCACTGGCGTTGTATCGGTTTTCTTTTTCATCGTGACAAGTGTGGGCACTGGGAGCACTCCCAATGCACTATTATTTTCGACAAAACTCCAAGTGCCCTCATTGTGGCCTCTGGTATTGTGCCATGTCAAAAAGCCATTTTGAATAAAAAGCGTGTCTTGCACTCGTAAAGTTGGGACGAGACTCGAGCGTGTAAGTTGCATTTCGAGCGCTGTTTAGGCTTGCCCCATTTGAGAACATTAACCTCCATGCGACAGAACGGGGAACGGAGACACAGCTCAGTAAACATACAGTCAGTACGTCGTACAGAATTTTGTTCTGATAAGTGCATATCTGCAGGCACATAATCTGCTTAGTGACATACTGCTTATAGAGCTAGCCTCACACAGTCCTCTCGTACAGTGCGCATGACGCGCCATCTGACCTGTGCCACTAACATCATAATCGTCAGTCTCTCAACCGCTGCTCCCAAAGCAGACAAGCAGCTTCTTGCGCTCCCCTCCCCAACCTCTTTAACCTCTCCAGCCAGCCAGCTACTCCGACCACCTGCAACGTTTTTTTCAAGCTCTCGATGACAAACGACGGCGATCAGAAACGACGGCCGATTCTTTACACTCCTAATCGACAGCTTCACGACTTCAGGAGCAATTCCATCCTTCCCTCTCCAGCCAACTCTTCCCGTCTCTAGCGTCACATCATCCATAAGGCAGCTGTGGTCTGAAATCACTCGGAGCTCGTCTGTAGCTCCCCCGACCTCGAAAGAACCTCGATAGACGATCGCAACCACACAACCGCAGCCATGAGAATACGATTGCCCTTTGCAGGTGCGTGAGAGAGAAAGCTTCCATTCTGAACGGATCTATAAAATATAAAAAGCAGACTTCGACGACGGCCACATGCTAACAATATCTGCACAGGCATCTTCTTCCTGCTTTTGCTGCTCGCCGGCTATGCCGGCCTCAGCTCGCTGCAGCTCGGCGACATTGTCAATGACAAGGTCCTGCACTTTGTGACCTTCTTTTTGTTGACCGTCGCCTTCTACTGGATCGTCGATACCAGCCGCCGGCGCACGATGAACATGGCGCTCGCTGTGTGCACAGGCGGTCTGGGTGTTGGATCCGAAGTTCTGCAGGCGCTGCTACCCGACAACGGCCGTGTATTTGATATCATGGACATTGTGGCCAACGTGGTGGGCAGTGTGGCCGCGCTGGGCCTGTGTTCATGGTACCACAAGCGGATGCTGGAGCGCAAGCGGCACCGCAAGTACGCTGCCGTGCCTGGCGAGGAGGGCCACGAAGGGGAAGGATTGGCGGATACATCGGTGGTCGACATTGAGCTTGGCGAGGGTGTTGCCAGCCACTCCACAATCCTCCACGACGGCGACAATGGTGAGCTGGTGGGTACATATGCGCCTGCCAAGCCTTCGGCAACTCCCGCAGCTGCTACGGCGGCGGCGGCTTCGACACCTGCTGCTGCTGCCACTTCTTCAACGGCCGCCCGTAGCACAACTCTCGAAGAAGAGGTTGATAACTGGGATGAGAACGCTGAAGACAACTGGGACGAGGACGACACGGGCGATATCGGCGAGGGCAGCGCGCCAACGAAGAAGCGGACGGACTAAGGAGGTGGGAGCGAGCCCGATGTGTTTTGTTCTCTTCTTATATCGTATGTCATGTGAAATTGCCGGGTTAATTATTGGCGTTATTTCTTTGTTAAGTATCTATGCCTTCACGAGCTACATTTCGTCGGACGACCTCTTTTATACAATTGCGGAATACGGCGTTAACTGGTTCAATATCTTTTTTATACACTCTGGCAGTATGATTGAAGATGTTAATGTATCTCAAATTGAATTTATTTGTTGCTCCACTAATAAGAAATCAAACAGAGGCTGTCTATTGCTTGAATTGTATGCTGTCACAAACACCCGACTACCAGCCAAATGATTCATTGTGCCACCACACTGAGCGTCCACGGTGCACCCATGTCGACACTGCCGCCCGCAGGTCATGCACCAAGGCTTCCGGTCCACAAACTAACACAGCAACGCGATCTTCACTGCCGTGGCGAAACACATCGTCGACAATCTGGTGGAAGTCAGGTCTTTGCCGGTTCGATGACCCAGGTGGGACAAAACGACTTTGCGGAGAGGGAGGCGGACGACGATCGCGTGGTGATGTTGCTTGCTGCTGCTGCTGGCGGCGAAGTGTGGTCAGTTCGATTGCCGCTTCAGCGGCGCTGCCTGCTGCTCCTGGCACGAGTCCTGTACCGCCAGTCAAGAAGATGTGCACATTGCGATCTTGCAATAGGCTGCGACCACTACCATCCTGGCCAGAGACAACAGCCCAGGTGGCATCGCCCGCGCCGCGGACGGACCAGACAAGGTCGACCTTGAGACTACCACCATTCGGAGTGGCAGCAGCCGCGTCGGCGATGGAGCGGTACAATGGCACGACAAATGTGGCGCCAACACCACCGGCAACCAACAGAACGCGGTCAAAGTTGTGGGGTGTCAGCTCGGGGAAGTAGGCTGACGAGCCATAGGGACCCTCCAGGGTGACAGGGATCGTTCCGGCGCCGCTATTGGCAGCCGCATCCAGCTCACTACGAGAGACGGTGGGGATAGCCGGTGTCGTCTCGTCGTCGTCGTCGTCGCCGTCGCCATCGGCATCGGCATCGGCATCATTGTCTACACTCTTAGGAAGCTGGGCAGGGCGGGCGCGGCGAGCGAGTGCGGCCGACATGGGTCCTTTGCGGGCGCGGACCACGAGAGTCAAGTCGCTCGTCTGGTCGTTGACGGCGGCGATAGTAAAGGGGTTAAAGATGAGCTCAAAGAGGATGTATGTTGGTGACAGCAGGTTGGTCGACGGCCGCGCTGCGCCGGGAAGGCTCATGTAGACATGGCTACCAGGGTGCCTGCGGAACTTTTCGAGCTTGGAGAAGGGAATGGGCGCCTTCAGTCTGATAAGCTCTGTACCCGGGATGGTCTCGACGTATGCTTCTGTTGTTACACTGTGAATCTTGCGGAGAGTTAGGTCGGCAATCAGTAATAACAGCGCCGCAGCAACGTAGTTTGCGGCATGTCTTGCGTGGAAAAGCACCAGGCCGGGGAGCACAAAGGCAACGGCCACATGGGTGATGAAGAAGACGCGGTACGACCAGCGGCGCACAAATTGCAGTGCAGTCGTCATGAGCAGTGTCATGCTAATAATGGCAGCTGTGCCCAGAGCAATAACAGGCCGCAGGAAGCGCTGCCAGAAGTTGCCCATATAAGCAAAGTAGTTGAGGTAAAAGATGGCGTGCAGGAGCAGCACCGTGTACACGACGGCACCCAACACGCGGTGCCAGCGATTGACCTGCTCGTGGGAGGTGCCGAAGATGGCCAGCACCGGGCTGACTTGGCGAAGAGCCAGGATGTACTGCAGTGGTAGTTGCGAGATACCGACGATACCGAAGCGTTTTGTAAGATGCATGTAGTCTGGGCGTGTTAGCACCAACGATCATGAGATACCAGACAAAATAATGACATGATAGACAAACATACCTCGTCCAGTCTCAACGACACAGAGCACCAGGAGAATGGCCATCCACAAGCCGCCGCCCACCCACAAATCGCGCTGGCCGAGGCCTTGGCCAAAGATCACGACGTCGTCGGACAGCCACCACCTGGCACGGCGAAACCAGGTCTCCCAGCTGCCGCGGGTCGTCAGACGGCGCGACTTGAGCGACGGCGAGTCGGGAATGACGTCGTAGCGGGCGTTGGACGACGACGATCCTGCCGAGCCTGTAGAGGAGCCACTGCGGCTTTGGGCATAGCGTGCACGTACAAAGGCCATGGCCCAGGAGACGATGCGCACGAGCATCATCACGACCATTGGCGAGATGGACAGCAGCGCGCCATAGTGGCCATAGCGGTCGAGGACCAGGCGACGTGCGTGTTTCTCTTCGGAGGTCAGGTCCAGAAACTCCCAGGGCCAAGACATGATGTCGAATTGGCCGTTGGTGAGACGGGAGGTGTGATGCGAAGCGGGAGGAGCGAAGCGATGCGGGCTAATTGGCGTCGCGATGAGAGACGAGCAAAGCAAGACAATCTGTCATCCGCTCACAGCAACACCATGATAAGATGGAAAATGAAGAGAAGAATGAGAACGAAGCGAAATGTGAACAAAATCGGTGATGGTCTGTTTTTGTGATTATGCTGGCTGTCCTTTCTTTCTAAACTTTCAGACTCCAAAGCTGGTCTTTGCTTCTGGGGTTCGACGTTTTGAACCGTTTCCGCTTGTCTCGTGCTCAATTGACCAGCAGCCCTGGGGTGCAAGGCTGTTAATATTGGAAATGAGGAAATATTCGCTGTCCTCCGAGAAAAGACGCCATCTTGCAACAAGATCCGAGCGGCTGGCAGGTGGCTGTCTTAGCTGGGGAAAGTACGTCGTACAGTGACGGAGCTTTGGAGCGAGTTCGTGGCTCCTGCCGCCAAAAAAAGCGGGGAGATGACATAGGAACGACTGCTGATTGGCTAGTTTGGTCGCGAACGCCCTATCGCGTAAGATCTGTCCAGTTAATTTCCTCAGTACACAAAAGAAATACTGGAGACGGCAAGCAAGTGCCGCCTGTGCGGTTCGCATGTGCCGCTGGAGCCCAGGAGCACGTCGTGCCTGCCCTGATATGAACGTGGACTCGTAGGCGTCGGTGTCCGACTCGGGCAAATGCAGGGAAGGAGCTTTTGGTCTTCTTCTCTCTTGACGAATTTCCCCTTTGGGATAGCACCTTGACACGGCCCCTCCTTCCTGGTTGCACCGTTCTCTACAGACGACACTCCTTTTATCGGAACGCATATTCCAATACACAGGAGACATTGATTCTTATATTTTTTGGTCTTGTGCCCCAAACACACAACCAACGAGACGGCAGACCTCGACATACGAAAATGCAAGCGCATGCCGTAGAACGAAGCGGTGCACCACGCCGGTCCACTGTCGGCTGCGGATAAGCCGCGCGCGATGAGGCCGTTGAAAGAGCTTTCTAAAGAGTTTCTTTTAAAGAGTTGGATGGTTCCTTTTGTGCAGATTTAATTCAGGCCGATCCTCTTTCTTCGTCACACTCTAAAATCGAACAGACGACAGATTTGATTTTCGACTACCACCGCCAAAATGCCCTCCAAGGAAGCTGTCTTCACGGCCAACTCGCCGGCCCCGCTGCCCGTTCTCTCGCAGGCCATCAAGTCGAACGGCATGGTGTACTGCTCGGGTCAGGTCGGCATGGACCCCAAGACGGGCCAGATGGCCGAGGGCACTGTCCAGGACCGGACGGTACGTCGGCAGAGGGACACTGGACAGAACAATTTAGGATATGGTCGCGAAACACAACAAAAGACAAGCAACCACTAACATGCAACAGAGACAAGTTCTGAAGAACCTCAGTGCCGTTCTTGAGGCTGCTGGCGCAAACCTGGACAGCGTCGTCAAGGTCAATATATTCCTTACGTCCATGGTCGACTTTGGTGCCGTCAACGAGGTCTACACCGAGTTCTTCAGCTCCGATCCCAAACCGGTGAGCCAATGCCATAACTGGATCATAGAACCTACACTGCACGAACTTGTTACTAACACCGCTCCTTTTCCTAGTGCCGCACGTGTGTTGCGGTGCACCAGCTGCCGCGCGGAACAGACGTCGAGATTGAGTGCACTGCAGCTTTGTAGAGGCCTATCTCTTGGGTTGCAGTAGTTGACATGGTAGAGGTTCTCGAAAAAGTACAGAATATACAAAAAGAATGAACCTCAGTTTTCAAAGTGAACGTCCTTTGTGAATGTTCAACGAATCCAAAGTCAAGCCCGGTGCAGTGGGCTCATACTGTGTAGTTGAAACGAGAGAGAGCCAATCAGTACTGTGCGTATAGTGGTTTATCACAGATATTTTCCCTATATGCACAGTAAACACCGAGCCACCGAGACACCTCCAAACGGGCAATTGGCTTGGATTGCCAACTCGGAAAGTACTTCCATAAGTTCGGAATTGGATTGTAGAACATAAAAAATGCTGAACACTACATGGGACGCGGCAATTGCACATGCAAATCCATCCGTGCCGTATTGCTGCATTTTGCTGCATGTGCCACTAACACGTTCCTTTGACCACTGGAAGTGACGCTCTCTTTACGACGTAGCTTACCACCCAAGACACCCTTCTGACGTAAGAGACCAATCGCGCCTGCCCACTTTTTTCTACCCCGGACCGTTTCTAGCTTTTTCATTTGCCCCTGTTCCCAGGCACCTAAAAATTATGAATTATTGACAGCGTCGCCTTCTGTCCTCGTTCAAATCCAGTCCATTTCTCCCCAATATATTTTTGTTTTATTTTATTTTACTTTGCTCTCAATCCACCGTCGACAACCACTCCCACCAGGCGATGCCATGACACCCGCAACGCAATTGTGCGCTGTCCGCGCCACCATATTCTCCCCCATCGCCAATGGCCGCACACTCGCGACGACGGCCACCCCTGGCCAGCAGCCGTTGGGCTTCAGCTTCATGCGCTCTGTAGTCGCCGCCTACAGCAACAGCTTTCACAGCGGCGGCTTCCACAGCAATGCCCGTCCGTTGCCGGCCCGGACGACGACGATCCAGTCTCCGTCAATGACTGCTTCACACACACATGCTCGCTGCACACCGCTGCCGTCAGCCGCGTTCGTGGCAACGCCCCTCGTCACCATTCGTCCGGCGTCCACCTCCTCTACTTCCTCCTCTTCCCCTTCCTCTCCATCTTCCTCAACCTCGACCTCTTCGACCTCCCACTCCAACAACAGCGCCGTCGCCGTCACAGCCTCCTCCCTTACGCCTTCCGCGGCAAATCCTCCACACACGACGCGCCCGCCGCCGCTGGTGCTGCCCGTACGCAAGCCCGACTCGTCGACGTTTAGCCACCTGCTGGCCACGGGCAAGGCCTACCTCGCCTTCTACAAGACGGGCATGCGCTACCTCTTTGCCAACACGAAGCTTGTGCGCGCCATGGACGCCAACAACGCCACCACTGACGCCGTCAAGGCCGGCCACGCGACGCGTTCGGACCTGCTCCTGCGCCATCGCTGGGGCCACGACATGCGCCGCCTTCCCATGTTCGGTCTTCTGCTGCTGATATGCGGCGAGTTTACACCCTTTGTCGTTCTGGTCTTCCCGCACGTGGTGCCGTACCCGTGCCGGATCCCCAAGCAGGTCGAGAAGCTGCGGCGCGATGTCGAGAACCGGCGCCGCGAGGCATTCAAGACGTACGAGCAGACGGCAGCCGTGTCTGGCAACGAGTCCCACGCCAAGGTGGCAACCGACTTGCTTGCCAGCCGCAGCCTGGGTCTTGTCGCGCCCATATGGGACCGCATTGGCCTACTTAGTGTCGCTCCGGGCCTTGCCCACCGCGCTGTTGAGCGCCGCCTCGCCTACCTGGCCGAGGACGACACACTGCTGCGCCAGGCGGGTGGCGTGCCGGCACTGGAGCCCGAAGAGGTGTTCTTGGCCAGCGCCGATCGTGGCCTCGATGTGCTGGGCCAGGACGAGGGCCATTTGCGCAACGAGCTTGTGCGGTGGCTGCAGCTGACCCGGCCGCGAACCAACGACGGCAACAACAGCCAGGTCCACGACCAGATGCTCACTTTGCTGACGAACCGGCCAGAGGCATGGCCGCTCAAGTAGAGGCAGTCAAAGTAGATGGTAGAAGGTAGACTCATGAGACACTAGACGTCAGTGTGCATGTGTTTTGTATTATATTTTCCCCGTTTTGTTTTCATCTGTTGTTGGTCTGCATTCATACAACAACAAAAAGGTAAAACAAGCATAGATATCTAGACGATCTAGAAAAAAAGACAGAAGGGGCATACCTGGTTGGACAGAGAACGGGGGAGGCAACACGAAATCTGGGGCTATTTACAGCGCGCATCATACACCGGCATACGTTGGGGGTTTCAAAATCACAACCCTCCTAGGAGATATATATACGGAACGGGGATCTGCGTCACTGATTTCTTACTTTTTTATAATTTTCTTTTCTCTTCTTATTTTCTTTCTACTTTCTTAAATCATTGCATTTCAATCAAAATTCCACTACATTCGCCATTGTTACATCACTCTGAAGAGGTTTACTGCCGGCCCTGTGCAAAATGGGCCATCAGAGCCTGAATGGACTGCTCGTCAAGACCCTGCGGTGGCGCCGTCTGATAACCAGCTCCACCATACTGAGCAGGGGCTGACCCATAGGCAGGCGGTGCAGGAGGTGCAGCTGCTGCGCCGAGTGTGCTGAGCAGTGCTGCAAGCTGAGCTTGCTCTGAGGCATTAGCGGGTGCCGTATTGTACTGGGCAGCTGCAGGCGGTTGCCCATGGCTCGCCGGCGGAGGAGCAGCCGGGGCGGCTTGTGGCGCCTGCATTGCGCCGAGCAGCTGGGCCAAGGTGGCATTGTCGAGCTGACCGACAAGCGATGCCAGGTCAATGCCATTACTGGGTGCCGCAGTAGTAACCGGGGGAGCAGAGGGATATCCTGCCTGCTGTGGTGGTGCGTATTGCTGGCCATGGCTAGGCGGTGCGTATTGGTAACCGTGGGAGTAGGCTGGTTGGTGTGGAGGATACTGCGTGGGCTGTTGGGCCGCGGCAGCCGACTTCGCTCGGAGAACAACGTCCGCAGCGACAGCTGGTGCAAGGTCCTGGTATCCGTCAAACCGCACGCTACTAACGCCGCCCAGACGGTTGAAGACCTGCACTGGGATCTTGCCATTGGCCTGTGCCCTTGCATCAAGGTCAACAACGGCAGTAACACCTTCGAGGACGTGTACTTGGATGATGGCGTCGCGCGGCGGTGTGTGTGGTGTCAAGAGGATAACGTCCGTCGATAGGCCACGCTCCTGAAATGGTGCCTGTACCCACTTGAGGAACTCGCGATCCAGCCCCTGTGCAGCAAGAAGCTGCACGTCGGGCACATCTTTGCCATACCGCGTCTTGAGGGCATCTGCGTTGCCACGGCCGCTGCTGTTCCTGCCTCGACCATAAGGGCTTGGTGAGCGACGAGATCGGTAGTCCCTGCCATCCCCATGGCTGCCATGACGGCCTGGCGACCGCGAACGGTCCCGAGATCGGCGGCTATAGTCATCGTGGCTGCTCCGGCCATGTCCATACGAGTCGTTTCGGCCATGTCCATGGCGGGGAGACATACCATGTCCATGTCCGTTGGGCGAACCTGCGTAGTGGTCGTCTCTCGAGCGGCGGCTGTTGTCTTGCCCACGGCCATCGTAGCGATCTCCATCTCGGTCGCGGCCACCCCGATTCTTCGCCCTTTCGGGTGAGCGATCCTTGCCACCTCTTGCGCGATCGTTCTCACGGCCGCCCTTGGTATTCTGTGGAAGCTTCGAGATTTCCAGGTCTGAGATTATTAGCACATACTACGTAAAGGTAAACAAAACTTTAGATCAGTCACTGTGGCTCGACTTACGGATTTTCCGTCCTTTGATATCGACGCCTTCAAGCTCTCTCATAGCTGCCGAAGCCTCGTCCGCCGAGTGGTACTGGACAAACCCGTACGCGGACTTGATGGCGATCTGGGCAAGCCGTCCATAGCGGTGAAAGTGCTCAAAAACGTCACGCTTGCTGACTCTCTCCTGTGACAGATTTCCTATCCAAATGTTAGATGTCTTCTAGCCGTAAAAAGAGCGCGCAGAGGAGAACGTACCGACAAACATGCGCGAGCCTTCAGGAAACAATTCCCATTTTCCCTCCGCAACATGTATTTTTTCTTCATTTAAAAACGCCTGGTAGGCCCGATCTACAGCGGCCTTTTCGCGATTGTTGTTTGCCTGGCGAGGGGCTGTCGGGGGCTGGCCCTGGCCTGGGCCCCGAGCAGCACCAGCAGCCGCCTGTCCACGACGGCCACCAGCGGCTGCTGGGAATTGCGGCGGGAGGCCATGAGAAGCGGCCGCGACTGCGCCAACTTTGGGTGCATTGGGCAGGTTGGGGTTGTTTGCAAATCTCCCCGTCATACGCGCAGGACCGGTGGGCGGCCGCGGGAACTGGCCTGCCGGGCCTTTGGGTGCTCCGATGGGAGCCTGTGATGCCGCGGCTTTGGCCGTCACAGGCGGCTTGGCAGCGCTTCTTGGAGCATCACTGGAGATTGCATCGATCATCTTGTCAAAATCAAGGCCTGGTCCAGTGTCATTTGCAGTAGAGACAGGCGTGGCCGATGTGGCCTGGGCATGGATAGAGGACGTGAACGAAGATTCGGTAGGGGCACTGAGTTGGGCCTCGCCTAGCTCTCCGGTATCCATCATCGCGATGTCATCAATATAGGGAAGAGGAGACACCGAACTGGCAGCCTGGTCAGCAGCAGCTGTGCCCTCGACATCATCAGCATCATCATCTTCGACAATCTCGCCATCCTCTTCGGCATCATCATCATCATCAACCAACGGGATGTATGCATCAGCCTCCGTTTCCGCCTCGGCCGGGGCAGTAGGTAATGCTGCAATAGCCAAAACGTTGGTGGCTGAGGGCTCGCCAGCGGCATCAGCAGCACTTTCTTGGTTTGTTTTGGGTTGAGCTTCCTCTGTTGCGGCTTCTTTGGGCTCTGTGGACTCTCTGGGTTCTGTGAACTCTCTGGGTTCTGCATTGGGAACAGCTTCGTCTGCTGCCGATGATGGCTCCCCTGCTGGCGAGCCTTTGTAGCTTTCAACCTTTCCTTCATCGTCGGCATTGGCAGCTTCGGCGACAGCAGCGTCAACAACATCGGCATCGGCCTCGACATCCCCATCAGCATCTTGTACTCCACTTGCAGGAGCCTCATCACTTGCATCAAGACCTGCAGCGGCACTGTCGGTATCACCGTCGATATCACCGTCGGCATCAACTTCTTGTGTGGCGTCATTCACTTCGTCTGCTTGTTCTGTTTCATCGACAGGCATAGCGGGCTGAACAGAATTTGGCTCGACTTCACCTTCACCTTCGCTGTACAGGCCGTCATTATCATCATCAGGGACATCTTCGGAAAATGCGTCCCCGTTGTCAACGGCAGCATCGACAGCAGTATCGACACCGACATCGACGTCGACCTTGGCAGGGGCATCTCCGAGGACAGCATCGGAAGCAGGAGCTGCCTCGTCAGGAGGCGATTCTGATATCGCTGACATTGTATACGATAGGACGAATAGAATGCGAGGGTGTTTGGATGGAGACAATAAAAGTTGGATGATTCTCCAATGGACTCAGAGAACAAAGCACGGCCAAAAGGGGGCCGTCTGTGAGGATTCGCAAAGCAGGGACCCGGTTTCGCAAGAATAGGCAGACGTGATGGAAGGGTGAGGCGGTGTGCGTGCGACGACTGCACCACTGAGTAGGGTTGGCAGGCCTTACGACGAGAAGGGCGTTTGGTTTGGTGCTTGTGAATCTGAAGGACGGGTGACTGGTGATCCACAAGTGAGAAAGGGCAAGATGGCAATTGCGCGTGAGATGGGCACGATGGGGCAAGGAAGCAAGACGCCGCAGTCTTTGTGTTACGCAAATAGCAAGGAAAGAGCGGGTCGGAGAAGAAAAGCGGCCAGGAGAGGCAGGAGCGATCGATGGCGGGTTCGTTTGCAAATAAGGAAGGCGCGATGGTGCGGAGAAGGAATGCTCAGTTTGTACAGCGACAGGCAAAGAGCGACTCGCGCTGATTACGAATGATGCGGAAGGACAGCAGACAGTAGGTAGCGAGAAGAAAGAGAAGAGAAAAAGAGAAAAGAATAGACGTGTGGATGCGACGACGTTGGCGGTGCTTTACGTGTCAAATGGCAGCGTGGAAGATGTGTCGTGATGGACCGTTGGGTTGTAAAGGGAAGGTTGTAAAGGGAAGGAAGTCGCGACGGAATCAGGAAAGAGGGGAGGCGGCGTTGAAAAAAGCTCTGGCAAGAACGACCGGACCACCACGCGCGCACTAACGCCAATCAGCTTGAGTTAGCTGACAACACACTGACAGGCACCAACTGCCGCCCGTAGCTTTCTGGAGCGGTGGTCTACTATTTATTCCAATCATTACCTCCGTACAAGTCACGTCTTTACTTCGTCTGCTTGTACCACCTCAATTGTCAGAAGGAACAGAAAATCGTTTGCAATGCGATCTAACATCATATCTTGTCTAGATAACTTCCATGCTCAAATAAATTCATTTGTAGTTTGCCGGTACGCCTCACTCTGCCTACGCAGACGCCGCTGCTGCTGCCGCCAATGCCGTCTCGAAACACGCCCGCAAAGCACCCTCCTCTTCCAAGCCGACGCTCACACGGATCAGATCCGGGTCGACGCCGAGGCTGGCACACCAGTCGAGCTCCTGGTAATGGGCGAGAACGACATAGGGCGACGTTAGGGTGAAATTTGTGCCCAGCGAGGGACCCTTGGCCGTCTCGACAGCATCGTAAAAGGCAACGGCTTGGGCCTTGTTCTGGAAGCTGAAGGACAGAAGGCCACCATAGCCGCCGATACGGTGCGCGCTGGCCGAGGCAAGGCCTTCGAGGTTCGCACCGATGCGACACACCTCGTAGTTGGCGCGCGAAGGGCCGTACTTGGGGTAGTTGAGCTGCTTGACGAGCGGGCTGGCAAGCAGAACATCGCAGATGGTCTGGGCGTTGGCGTTGATGCGGTCGACGCGCGTGGCAAAGTCGCGGCTATTGCGCTCCATGAAGATGGCATCCTCAGGCCAGTAAGAGTTCGGGTCGTACTCAGCAGTGGCAGCCTCCTTCAGTTTGGGGTATATCGCCTTTTGGTGGCGGTTCAGGACAAGGCTGCCGCCCATGACATTGCAGTCGCCCGAGAAGATCTTGGTCAGGCTGCTGACCACGATATCGGCAAAGGGCAGCACGTTGACATTCGCAAACGTGCCAATGGTCTCGTCGACCACGACAGAGAAATCGTACTCGTCTGCGAGTTTGCGGATGCGGACAAGATTGGGGCACGATAGCAACGGGTTCCCGGGGAACTCGCAGAAGAGACTAAGGAAGCGCTCGCCCTCTTTGAGGCGCTTCTCAAGGTCGTCAAGGTCGGCCTCGGATGCGTGGCCGTAGAACAGACAGCCAGCGCCAAACTTCTCGAGGATTTTAAGCGTGTCGACGTAGGGGAAGCCGAAGTTGATGCTTTTGAGGTGGGCGTGGTCCGGGCGGGCGCGCAGAAGGAAACGGTGGGCGTTGAAGACGGCGTTCATGCCACATGGTAGCAGATACACGTCCTCCTCCTGGACGTCCGACACACCACGCAAGTTGGCATCGGCAGAGGTTGGCATCGAGCGTCTGGGTTCAAGGTCGACATCGTTATCAGCTGTCATGGCACCAGTGATTCTCCGCAGAATAGCAGACTTGGCACGGCGCACAAAAGACAGGTCAAGGTTGCGGCCAAAGCGCTCTTCGAGGAACCGCGCCGTCTCCTCTTCGTCCTCTTCGCCGGCACCACCGTTCGGCGAAGCAGGGCGGCCGTTGCTGTGTCCGTTGGTGGCCTGAGTAGCAGAAGTAGTCGTGCTGGGTGTTGCTGCGGGTGCAACCGCATTCTCACTCTGGGACATGGGGCGGCGGTACCGTTTGGGACCGCGGAACGGCTTCATACCAGGCACAGCCTGAGGAGCAGGGTTCGGCGTAGAAGAAGGAACTGCCACAGCTGGTGTAGCAGAGCCGGAAACAGTACCGTCGTCTTCCACGCGAACCAACAGGCCCCCGCTGAACAGCTTGTGGCAGTATTCGGCACGACGACTCGACACACCGTCACCCGAGTGCTGCCAATATTGCTTGCCAAAGGGAAACGCGCTCTGCTGCATGACAACAGCTGAGATAGTTGGCGCCAGGGTGTAGAACGCCGCACTCTCTGGGTTGGATGGGTCAAGAGCCAGGTTGACGACAGCCAGTCCCTCTAGGGAAGCCGGGTCTGTGGCATACTTCTCGATGAAAGCCTTACACCGCAATGCGGCCGCACGGCTGGGGAACAGAATCGCCGTCTGGCCGGGCTGGCCAAAACGCTCAACAATGCTCGCGGCAAATGCTTTGATGAGGTTGTGGATGAAGAATCTGGCATGTGTCAGGAAAGCTCACGGGAAAGCGTATGTTGACAACCGCCGGCTATACATACCTTGGGTAGCCGGTAACCAACTTTGAAAGAACCCAAGACTCGCCCTCCTCGTAACCAATATTGGCCTTCCATGTCGGCAGAGACACGCTCACGGCCTTGTACAGTAAAGTCAGTCAATGAGTCTCATACCCCGCGGCGGCATATCAACCCGTCGTGAACGGCAATAAAAAAGTGGATTGAAAAAAAGAAAAACTTACATGAGCCGTGTCAGGCGGAATAGACTCGCCCAAACCAATGGAAGGCATATTTGAGTCAGGTGTGGTGTATAGGACGGGATATGAGATGAAAAATACAAAGGGGATGTCTCGCTTTGAATTTGGAGACGCCCAAGTTCGCCTAGGCCGATGTTCTTCGACACGGATGGATTAAACGGTGCGTGTGAAAGAAAGCCGAGCAAGTCTGAAACGGGAGAAGAGTGTGAAGTTGGTCACTGGCAGAAACAAGAATGGTGACAAGATGACAGTACAACAGTATGACGGTATGACAGGGCGTGGGGGAGGAAACGCAGATGGGAAAGTGAGATTGCGCCAGAGGAGCTCGCTATCCGCAAAAAAAGGCCAACCAGTGTAGATAGAGGGGGGGAAAAAAAGTAGTGCCGGGCCCAAAAGGAGACGAAGCTGTTTAGTCGAGTGGAAGGGGGCGGATCTCCCAATAGCTGCTGGTTGGGTCATGTGAGTCAACGCCTTCCAAATTCAATGCGGGTATTCTTGCGGTGCAAGTGCGACCGCCGTTCTTTCTCAACAACAGTTTCCCTTTACTTATGTTGCAGCCGGTGATGAAAGATGACGCTGCGGTGTGCCCGGTGCTCCTGTAAATGCTGAGCTGGCAGGAAGCGTTTCTGTACAGAGTTCCTGTGTAATGACTCTTTTATCCTTCTTTTTAGTAGTGATTATCGTTCCAATGCATACTTTCTCCTGGCCTCTCGCGCTGTCGCTTTTTGCCTGATTCTGCCCCTGCTTCTCAGGCACGGCGACGGAAGGCGCGAAGGAAACTAAGAAAAAACTAGCTCCACTGCCGGCCTCGGAGGCGACTTCCTCAACTGTCGCACGGCTTACTAAATATCGCTATATCGTGCTATCTGGGTAAAGGCATCACCAAAGAACAGCCGCAAAGACGGTGGCAGGTTGCTCAATTTGTTCTACGACTCTCTGTGTCTGTGTCCTATTTTGTGTCGCTATGCTGTGCTTCCAGGTCGCATCTCACGGATGACGATGGCCCTACGCATTCTGTTTGCTGTGCCCGGGGTCCGCGCGCTTACCCAGTCAGCACCATCAACCATCTTATATAAATACCTTTTGTGTGTGTGTTTTCTGTGCTGTTTCTTATATACCTGGATATTATTACAGCCGCACTGCATACTCTACTTAATTTCATCAAGCCGCTTATTGTGTTCACTTCATCTACCCCACGCTTGAAAGACGCAATAAGCGCTCGTTAGGACACGCGTGGGATGCACCGTGTGGGATGTCGAATATGACAAAAAAAGAACGTCAGAGACGAGAAACAAGAAGCGAGAAGCGAGAAGCGAGGGGTGCACCAATATGTCCTGCGTGCGGGGACGAGGCAACATCCCCCATAGCTGCTCGAAACAAAATCATGGCTCAAGGCACACCACGGCACACAGGGGTAATATCCAGAAAAAGAATACGATGTAAATGATTGTGTTTCATTGTATTGTGAGGAAAAAAAGAAAGCTCGAATAGCCAAGATCCAATAATACAGGTTGCCGCAGCTCATTGAGGGACATTGTATGTCCAGCTTCTCCAAAGTGTTTGTGATGCCGATACAGATTGCTCTGTTTAAATTGTAAAGTAATACAGCAAAAGAAAAGAAAGGAAATATAAACAAGAAGCACAAAATAAAAAAGGGCTCTCATTCCCTTCTTGCGTATCCAAAATATGTAGTTGCTGTATGTTCGTGTGCGAAGGAAATAGGAGTTATCAAGGAAGATAATGGTGAATGTGGAAAATCCAAATTATGGTCATGAGAAAAAAGAGGTCCGAAATAAAAGCTCCAAGATGTGGCCCATGGGTAGAGCTCAGTGAACAAATGGCTTCCGTGTGCCACACTAAATAAACGAGAGTGATACCGAGGCCGTGATAGCTTGCACCCAAAAATAAAACGCAGAAACCAAAAAAAATCAGGATACCAAGATGACCACCCAAGAAAATGAGAAACAGACTTGTAAAAACATTAATTGAGTCGGAGGGCCTGGTATGTACGCAGTGGCCACGCATATAAAGCAATAGAGTAATAAAACAAAGCCGGTGAGCAGCCTTTAGCGGTGGTGCCGGCGGCTGCTGCGGCTGCGGCTGCCCACACAGCTAATGCTGTCACTCGGTGCAACGCTGTCGTTATCGTCATCATCGTACAAAAAGCGGTTGTCGTCGGCAAACCGGCCGTCCTCCTCCCACTGTGCAAAGCTGCTACCAGCGCCGCTGGCGGGCAGGGGCACATTGCGCGCCGACATGTAGCTGCCGGAACGGCTCATGCCCTGGCGCACAGGAGCGCTGCGGCTCGCATTGGGCGGTGTCGATGTCAGCCGGCTACCACCAGTACCGCTTCCGCGGACAGTGCGGTGGCTGCGGGCGCCAGACACGTAGCTTTCGCGCTCGCCGCGATCTGCGGATTCACCAGCGTGATAGTCGTAAGTGGATCCGCGCCGGGAAGATGGAACGGCGGGCGGCGCGTGCCGGGACGAGATGTAGCTCCCGCCGCCACGAAGCTCACCTTCTGAGATCATCAGGGGCGAACGATCGTAGGCCGCTTCACTGTGCGCCCGCGAGCGAGATCCACTAACGGACCCGCCACTCGGCCGGTACTCGCGGGAGGAAGGCAGCCGGCCGCGGCTACCGCCATAGTCATACACATCTTCGACTTCACGGGAGGCTTTCTGGGACCGTCCCCGCATGCCGCCATCGTGGCCACTGTACCGGCTGCCAGCGTACTCCTGGTACGTGTCCGGGAAGGTGGACCGTCTCTGGAACGAAGGCACAGCTGTGGCATCGTCGAAATCATGACCACGCGAAGAACTGCTGCGCGAACGAGAGCCGCTGCGCATGACAGAGTAAGTAATGGCAGCACCGGCGGCAGCACCGACAGCGGCCATACCAAGCAGTCCAGTGGCGCTTATGCCGCTCTTGTATGAATCGCGCGACGAGTAGCGGGAAGAAGACGGTACCTCGTATGCGGCTGCAGATGTGGATGTGGCGCTGCGGCGCAGAGTGGCCGTGCGACCGCTGCCGCTGTGGTAGCGGCTGGAGGAAGGCGGGGTGCTATCATGGTAGCTGTATTCGTACGAGCTGGGCATCTCACGATACCGGGATCCGCTGCCAGAGCGGGGGCTGAAGAGCTCGGTCGAGGGCGTGTCATAGGAATAGTACAAGACGCGATTGGAGTCGTAGTCGTAGTCGTAGCCGTGTGCCGAGCGGTGCCTAGAAGGCGACGAGTAGC
Source organism: Sporothrix pseudoabietina (assembly GCA_019925295.1). Lineage (NCBI taxonomy): Eukaryota > Fungi > Ascomycota > Sordariomycetes > Ophiostomatales > Ophiostomataceae > Sporothrix > Sporothrix pseudoabietina. The sequence goes on along the minus strand of JADHKS010000036.1, from coordinate 113,379 downwards.
TGTAAGATGTGGGTAAATAGGCAACCTCCATGATATTGCCGTCGAAGTCGGTGACTCGGGCGCAGATATCGCTCTGTTCAAGAGAGGCGGCTGCGGCGGTAGCAGCTCCAACGGTGGTGGTAGAGTCGCTGTCAAGACTAGCTCGGGTTCCAATGACGGCAGAAGACCGGGGAAAGGCCTTCAAAGCAGCTGCATGGAATTCGTTGACGGCGTCGAGAGACTGGGCGACGAGAACAAGATGTGATGTGCGAAGGGGTCGTTCTTGTGTCGGGGCAACCTGGCGGATCTGGAAGACGGCCTCTTTGGAGTCAACAGAACCATATGTGATTGCTGGCTGGGCGATGGAGATGGCGGTGGAGCGGGCGGGTTCTGGTTTTATTAAAGAAAACAAAGAGAACAATGACTGTGTTGGTGAGGCCGATGTTTGATTCTGAGCAGGCAGCGATGCGAGGTAATGAATATTTAGAGGCTGGGAGATTGCGGAGTAGAAAGACGAAGCCGAAGACAAACGGCCAACTTCGAGAACGGGCAGCATGGGAATGACGAGGAGAAGTCTCAAGATATGTAAGTGCGTTTTAGGGGGTTGAGTGACAAGAAGGAACCACAAGGAGCCCACAGCTACCGTCTTCTGACCAAGCGCTGGGGATCGACCGGGGGGTGTGGGTTCCCAGGTAGTGGTGTGGTAGCGGGAAGAAAAGGGAGGGGGGGCGATTCTCAGCGGCAAAGTGATAATACCGCGTATATCGTCAGTGAGAAAATATGATGCAGACTCTCTCCGTCTGGCTGTGGTGGTGTGCACGAAGGGGGGGTGTGGATCAAACCTTCTTGGCTAGGCCAGGGTCAGGTAGGAAAAGCGAAGGGCAACAGGCTTGCAGGTCAAGTACGCGGTCTTTCAGGCGGTGGCCAGCAGGCACCAGAGAAGAAGAGCCACAGCGGGCAAAAAGAAACGGGGCCGTTGCGGGCGAGCTGAGGCGAGAAGGGCTGTGCACGTTGATTGCTGGGGCGGCCTGTGGGTTACTGGATGGGGGTCGTCGAGATTGTGCTCTTGTTGCGATGTAAATGCCTCTTTTGGTTCGTGCTCACTCGTGCTGTTTTTCTCGTGCGTGCCTTTTCTCTCCTTTTTTTTTTGGCTGTCTCTTTCTTTCTGTTCTTTTCGATAGAGGCAGAGTGTGGGTGTGGCGGCGGTGATGGCACGGCAGGGGTGAAGGCAGGAGACCGTGGATGCGTGGATGCGGTGATGTGATGAGCTGCCCGAGAAATCACAGGGCGGTTGTGCGACTGTTTTCAGTTCTGGATGCAGTTGTCTAGTTGTCTGTCTGGGTGCAGTGCGAGTCTGGATGGGTTCAGTCTTTCTCGGTCGTTTCTGTTCTTTTTCATTTTCTTTCTTTCTTCTCTCTTCTTTCCTTTTCGTCAGTCTCTCGCCAGCAGACGCCTTTCTCTTTATCTGCCATTGTCCAGCACTGGCCATCTCCAGACCGCAACTTCTGGCGGGTCTGGCTGCCAGCGCATTGCATTGTTTGCTGTGGCTCCTGGGCATCTACGCATGCCCAAGTGTCTTGTCTCGACGTCTCGACGGCCGTGACTGGCTTGTTGTCTTTTGTTTGGGCCCTCTTGCTGCATCTTTGGGCATGTGTGTGTCTTGACGCCCTCGCTGTCCAGCGCGGTACGGAATCGGCAGGATGATGTGATATGACAGCTCTGACTCCTTGCTGCAGCACTGGTTCGCCTCAATGCAGCCCTGCCTGAGTCGAATGGTAACAGAATGAGAATCAGAAAACCAGAAAACCGTAATATACGGAGTCCTGTGTAAAAGATGCCATCGGCCGAGGCATTCGATCGCATTACATCGCTGTGCCTTCTCAGCCCATCGCCATCACCGCCCGGCCGCATGCCGTGGCTCTTTTTGGGCGGCCAATGCGATCGATCCATGTTGTTTCCATCCCTCGTTCATCTGTGGCATCCATCTTCTCTTTTCAAAATATCAAAAGTGCACTTTTCGTGCAGCTTCTTTTTCTCGCCCTGGGTCGACATTGAGAAAGATTCTGCAGGGTTGCAGTAGCGCAGCCAGATTGAATGACAGGATGGAAAAGGCTCAGGAGACGCTGCGATGCACTGAGAAACGGTGGGTGGGCGTAACCGGTTTTCGAATGGTTGTAATTACAACGTTCTGTTACAGGCTCTTCGCCAGATGCAAAGAAGAACGAAAAATCGCCAAGAAGTAAAGAAGGCGAAAATGCGACAGAAACGACAGGAGCAACTGGCGAGTAAAAACATCAGGTCCGGCACACAACGGACGCTCTTTCTCTTTTCGGACCACCGTGTTCTTGTACGGTTTAATGTTCCAAAGTCTTCTACGCTCCTTCCGTTTCTTTGCGACCACATGTAAGACGCAGCCCTCATGTCCTGCTTCCCTCGTATTCCACCTGATATACAGTGAAAGTGAGCAGGAAGCAGGAGCACTCCGATATTTGGCATCTCACAACAGGGCAGTAGCGATGCACACACATGCACGCTATCGTATATAGAGACTTTCAGCTATTCAGTTGAGTGGTTTGGAGACAGTGAGCCACCCTCACCAACGTAGCCGCCGGTTGGTACCATCACCCGTGTTTGCTCTTCTGTAGCTTTATTCCAGAACCTGCATGCGTGCATGCGCACACATCGCTCTGCCCGTGCCTGTCTCACACGACATGCCCAACGGCCACCTGATCCTGCGTGTTTTCCCCTTTCCCGGTTTGGCGCTGCATGATGCCAGGCACAAGGGCCGAGCAAAGAGCAGGAATGTGAAGAGCGCGCAGTCTCGTGTTACGGTTTGGCATACGGCCCTTGATTTTGTGACAGGTAAGTTACGAGAGCAGATGAGAACATTCGATATTCTGTTTGGAAACATTGGAAGTGCTGTAGTTCGTACATGTGCAGCCAAGCCAGGCCAAGGCAGGCACGCCACACGCGGGGACTGGTCGCTCCTGCCTTTCTGCGATCTCCGTTCTCAAGCCCCTGAGAAATCGCACCTTCCTCCAGTAAAAATAATGGCAATGGCCCCAGCTCATCCTAAATGTTGTCTTCTTTTTGCCCTTTGCTATTTTGCCTTTGAACGTTTTTCTTCCAATTTCTTCCATAAACTTGCAAACCTCTTGTCGAACGCCACTCGGGACCCTTCAACCAACAACAGTTAGTCCCGCCGTTGCCGACCAAGGTTGAAAGCGCCAACAGCCACAAAGAAAGGGAGCTAGGCCCATTAACACAGCGGGCCGCCCAGCAAAGCGACACTAGCTTCAGACGGCTTCAGGTTCAGGCCACGAGAATTGCACGCTTCAGTACGTCGTGCTGTGTACGGAGTACATCGTGCTCCATTCGAAAGCGACAAAGGACAAAGACAGTCGGGCCCACGCATCCTTCCCGCTCTGTATCAATTTCCAGCGGCCCTGACATTGTAACGATGGGACAAAGAGTTGAGGTAAGTACTCATATCGGGGCGTCTTATCTTACTTTTTACGGAGTAATACAAGTATGATATTGGGAGACTGGCTCGTGGTTACAGGGCCCTCCCCGGCTCGGTAGCAGGGGCACAGGGGCAATCGAGAGGCAAAAGGAGAAGAAATATGCACGATATACTCATCCAGGCCCAAACAGGCCCGAAAGACCCAGCCAGTGGGATTCAGTGGGAGCCAGTGGAAGCTCGGAGGCAAAAGAAGGATGCAACAGAAGGACGCAAACACCGAGCCACTGACCCGTCCTCGCCGCCCTGTCCCTCTTACACCCATCCTGAGCCATCTTGCTCTGTATCTTACAGGTAACGGCCGGGTCGGTCCAGTGTAAGACCTAAGACGTCTTGCGCCCATGATAATCAGCCCAAACCAGACGTGAGGCAGAGCCAAATGCGGCCCCATTGCTTCCTCATTATCTTTTGATTACAACCAAGTTGCCAACAATGCTGCAGCACCGACCTGCCGGTCCCCTCCCCGAGACCAAGTGCAGCTGGGTCCCTGTGGCGGAGGGCTCAGTTTGCCAGGCCAGCCAGTTGGGTGCAATTGTGAGGGAGGCCGCATAGCTACCAGATCAGGGCATATTGACAGGCCTCCCGTTACAGCTGTCCAGCTCTCACAAGAACGTTCAACACTCAACTCAACCGAGCCAGTAACACGAGTCAACATCCGAAACAGGCCCCATTTAACGAAAAGAGAAGGCGGGGCAGAGACTGTTGAAGGAAAGGACAAGAAGGAATGAAGGAGGGGGGACGAGGGAAGAGAATCTGTATCACACAAATCGTCCCTCGACTAATCAAAACGTCAAAGTGCAAACCTGCCCAGATTCGTGCCCCACGCTCTGTCCCCCTGTTTCCTCTCGGGACCAGTGGTCACACTCCATCACGCTGCTCTGCTGCAGATGTACTATGGTTTTTTTTTTATTACTACGCATACATGGTTGGTTGACAAGCTGCCTTGAAGAGGAAAAAGCACGACGGCCGACAGAACTGAAATCAAATGTGACAGGCAAGCACGGAAAAGAGCAGGACACCCAAAGTGCGGGCACTCGCCGCTCTGGCCAACCAAGAGCAAGCCATGCTTCTGGCGGTCTTGCTTTTCGAGTTCTCAACTGTTTGAGTTAAAGATTGGCAGCCTTTGATGTTGGTTTTGCTTGCTTTTCTTTGCCCCGTTGAGCTTGGCAGGCTCGCAGTGTGGGCTCCACGAGCTGTGACAGGTTTGTGCTTGTCGTGCACTTTCGCACTAGAACAGGGCGGGCGTGGGCGAGAGGCCGCCATGGAACTAGTGAACAACAGCTGGAGTGGAATGGCGCAGATACTTCTCCAGCTCTCCAAGAAAGATACAACTCAGAGCCCTGATAACCTTGGCCAGCACGGCGATCGAAAAAGATCAGTTCAAGCAGCTCTCCCACATTCACGGCCGATCAAAAATGGGACATTCGCGAATCGCGGGAGACGACAAGAAAACCGATCGTATTCGAGACCTATTGCTCGCTCGCCTTGGACAGAGCGACATCGCTTATGACGAGAAACTGCCGCCGTGACATACCAGCATCTCCCGTTGCCTGTGATGCTCGTCCACATTGGCTGCCCTATTTACAACCGCCTGGCACCCACCCGTCTCTCATCTATTTCATACGCGGCATATCCGATTCCTGTGTGCGAGATGTTCACTGATGGAAGGACGCCGTGTCTCCACGATTGGGCCGCACGAATCCAAAAACTGGATGAACGTTTGAAAAGGCAAGGCGGCATGCGTACACAGGAATACTCTGTACTTTCTTGCACTTGTTCATCAAAACACGGGCCTGCTTTTTATGTTAGTGCTCCTACATACCCGCAAGTAGGGCGTTCTTGGGCCGCTTGTAATATACCGGCCCCTTGGCCAAAGCTCCAGGCCAGTCAATCGGCCAATCGTCTGTCTGGCAAGCGGTCACCGTAACTTTGCACAGCTTGACAACAGACCGTAAAGTGCACTTTTGAGTTCACTTTATTTAGCAACAAGTGCCAGCACAAAGGCGACCGACGTGGCAGGGCGGGCCATGGCCCAACAGGCAGGGAGCAGGGACCGACGACATCAAACATGCAAATCTAGACAAACCACATCCACATCTGGTCCACCAGCTCCCCACATGAGGCGGGCGCTGTCTCCTGCACGACGCTGTCCGGGATCCCACAGAGCCACGCAATGGGCGCGGTGCGGAGTAGCATACCGCAGGTTGTGATAGCGAGACAAGAAAGCCTTTCCGACCCCCCGCCACTGCTATCCTGATCCTGCATATATGCATATGTGCGAAGCACTTTATCATGCCAGGTCCAACAAGGTGGTCTGCTCCGAGTATTTTACTGTGTAAGGAGTACTCCGTACAACGCATCATCCAAAGAGAAGACACAACGGGCAGCCAGGGTGATGAGGGGTGCATTAGACGGGAGGGCTAAAGCAGACCTCGAAAAGAACACAAGCGTGCTTCTGTGCTTCTGTTCCTGTTCCTGTTCCTGTTCCTGTTCTCTTTTCGTCGCCCTGCATGCCCTATCCATTGTCAGAGGCTTCAGCACGCCTCAACAAGAAGCTCATGTCTAGCGTATCTGCAGCTTCAAACGTGCTTCAGTAGGGCAAAGTAAACGTGCTGAAAAAAAGAGGGCTTGACTTATGAGTATTGACAGGCTACCATCCTGCCGACCGTTTTTGGGTCTCACTTCTTGTCTGTCTCCACACAACCTTATTGTCTTCTTCGACTTACACGGAAACGGGGGCGCACTTTGTAGCTTTCCCTTTACGAAGTAGGCTACCGCGCGCGGTTGCCGTCAGAAAAGGAAAGGCTGCTGGATCGGGGTCCAAGAGGAAGAAGGAAAGCGAGAAAGAGAAAGCAGCTGTCATCCTTCAGGGCTGTTTTAGTCGGGCGATGGAGAGCTGCAAAGGAGCACAGCAGATGAGCTCAAGACGGGGCTTTGTGGTACTGAAAAAGATGGGGAAAGGGCGTATTGTGGCTCATCTTGCCCGTCCTCCCTGCATCGTTGTTTGCAGGCAAAAATAGAATCAATTATTCGTGCCAGACAGCAAGTACAAACAGTTTGTCCAACACAGTCTGAATCTTGCCTCAGTCGCAGAATACTTGATTATTTCGGGAAAGTTAACACACTTGACCAAGCGAGCATCTCGTTTCTATTAACGAAAAGGCAAGGGTGGTTGTTCTTCAAGTGGTTTTATTTGAATTGAATATTTCGTTACATAACTGTGTTTTTCTTTGTCATGATAATGTTTCCACCTCGAGATGCTCTTTTTCCGCCTTCAAAGCCATTCCCAACCTCAGCTTTTCATCTTCGTCCAAGCCCTAGACTGACTGTCGTCTAAAAAACGGTGGAGGTCACCCTGCCCAGCTCTGTTTTTTTAAGTTTGCCGTTGGCGAGTTTGATTCCTGAATCGTTTGTCGTGTTTGTCGGGTCCGTCGTATGTCGGATGTCGATTTCGATACCGTCGAAATCTCGTCTCCCAAAGCTCATCGTGTATGAGCACTCCTTCGTACGCCCCCTTGTCTGGGACATGGAGCACCGAAGCTTTCATCCACCCCATACCCACTGCACCATAAATTCCCTTCGTCTCTTTCTCTTCCCAGTCGTAAGGTCCCCCCTTCCCCGGCTATCTGGTTAGTGATATATTGTCGCACCGGTAGATGGGCGGTGCAAGACGATGGAAAATTTCCAAAAAGAAAAGAGAAGCTGTCCAAAATAGAGAAACAGCACAAGAAAAAAAAATATGGAACAAGTTGAAGTGTTCCACGGTAAAGAAGCCTCTCTCAATAGAGCGACTCCCTCGGATCCGGTGTTGAACGCCCCATGTTTTGGTTGCAAAAACAGCAGACAGCGCAAAGCACAGATTTCGACCCAGACACGCCAGACAGGACCGCAAACCTGGGCAAAGTTGCTGCGATGTTGTATCACAAAACTCCGCCCAGCACGGTCAAGCTGGCGCAACACACAGAAAAAGAAAACACGCAAAACGGCCCAAAGAAAAGAGAAGGAAGAAAAAAGCCAGAGAAAATGGGCTGCCGGTCTCGGCTTGCCACTTATGCTGCTACCGGTTGTTGCTGCAGGCTTCTCTCTCGGGCTTTTTTCTTCGTTTCTGTTTCTCGTTGTCGGTTGCAGGTCTCAAACCTTCCCGGTCTCTCCCTATTCCAAAAGGGGTGATGACGTCAAATTATTGATCACAAGGGTAGAAAACTGGTGGAGGGTTTACAGGACGCCCCACGAGTCCTCGGCAGCGTGGCAGAACTTGCTGCAAGCAACACTGGCCGAAAGACTGTAATTGCTGATGGAAATCTTATCGTCGACGTAGGCGTCGGCGAAATTGTCGGGGCCCTTGGCCATGGCACCGACAAAGACGCAGATGCTCTCCTTGGGATCCAGGCTGTCGATATAGCTCCGGACGGGCTGCACCTCGGCGTCGAAGCTCAGCGTGACCTTGCGGCAGTTGGGCGGCAGGTGGTCTGTGATGGGGTTTTTAATCACACGGAGGAGCTTTTCCTGCGAGTTAGTAGACCGGATGGAAAGGCGGTGAAGCAGCTGCACCATGAGACCGGCGAAGCGCTTGAAAGTACGCGGGATGCGGACGGTCGGCGAGACCTCGATCAGGACATCCTTGGCGGTGAGGATGTAGATCTGGAGCTTGCCGGCTTTGTTGATTGGCGAGTCGAGGAGAGTCAGGAGGCACTGCGGGGTTCCCAGTAGTCTCAGTACACGTTGGGATATCTCAACGAGGAGGATTGGGGGGAGAAACGCATCTGCAGCAGCAGTAGATGTAGATGTAGATGTAAATGCGCGTCCTTTGCGAAAGCAGAAGGTGGAGAGGAGTAGCAAACCTGGTGGGTGATGTCGGGACGAGCGTCACTGATATCCCGGTTCATCTTCCGCATGACACCAATGTGCTCGTCGCTGTTGAGGAGCGAGTACTTCTCGTCCCGGTGGGCAGCGCCCATGCGGTTGGCCGAGCCTCCCTGAGAGGCGGCGCGGTAAGTCTCGAGGCTCGCATTGGCAAGCACGACAATCAGTCTCCGCGTGTCCTTGTCAGACGAAGCGATTGGGTGGTGCTGCTCGGCAACGAGCTGGGGAAGGGCGGGGGGCGGGAGAGACTGAGTTCCTGTCATTGTGGGTGGCAGAGGTTAGGAGCGGGTTTCGTGAAAGATTGAGATTGACGGTGAGGTTTTCTGTGAGAGCAGGAAACAATTGTGTCTGCAATATGTGTTTGGATGTGTGTATAAACAGCAGGTGCCATGTGCTTTTTGGAAGGAGCAGGCAGGAGGTCGGTCTGTGGTACCAGAGGTCTCGTGACCAGCCGGGGTTGACAGACAACCCCTCCGTACCTTCCCTCCAGGACGGAGGCATTGCTGTTAAATGTCAAAGGCAGCAAGAAAGCAAGGGGTGAAGAGCCAACCGTCCAACAGTCAAAACGACGACAACCAGCAGACACCACGGTTCGCGATCAAAGAGCAGTCAAGTGAACGCTCGAGCCAAAGACGGATATGCCATGGATTTGCAACTTACTCTGTCTCTTGCCCGCGCGGTGTTCCGGAGAAGACATTTTGGGGAAAAGTGTTTGTGAAGAGGTAAATAGATGGGTCAAAAATAAAGAATAATAACAAAAAGAATCGTAAGGGTGAAGATCAAGAAGAAAGATCCAAAAGAAGATGACGATGGGAATAGCGAGAATAAAATAAGAAGAGGACAGAGAGGGGGAGAATGGTAAGAGAGGCGGGTGGATAGGAAAAATTTCGTTGAGGATTTCCGAGTCTACGCATACAGGCTTAAGGCGATCACGTGGGCTATTAGTACCGCAGTGGGCGTTGGGGGAAGAAACTGTCAGAAACTGGGGCAATTGCACGCATTTTGCAGCCTCCAACTGCCTTTTTACATGTGGTCACACCCCTATTTTGATTGTATCCCCTTGGGAGATCCTTGGCTCTTGACTGGCGCTGCCGTAGCCTATGGCTTCTTTGTGAAAGCAATTTATGCTCGCCGGGCAAGTCAGAGACCCGTCCGTGGTATTTGCCCGAGAATGTGGATTCTAGACCGTCAGGCAGTACGGAGTAGTTGCGTAGCAAAGAGACGATCTTCTACGTTCGTACAACGTAATTTCATACCAGCTCTTGCTCACCGTATTTGGCACGTGACCTGAGCGGCCTCGTTGCATCCGCCTTTTCTGCGCTACGCCCAAACGAGCCCAGAATTCGGAGTATATTCGCCCCAGTCTGCTTTTTGAGCTCGTTTGTTCTGTCTTCTTCGAATCGGGTCGCAGTTATGCGCCAGGGCCCCGTACCCACTGGCTATCGGTCGCGAGACTTCGGATAGCGAAGGCACGGCGAGGTGCAAACCCAATGCATTATGAACATTCGCACGTTTACACAGTAATGAGTACTCCGCAAATCAGGCACACTTTCCTGCTGGGCAGGCACGGCCGCAATGGCCCCTGAGAAGAAAACTGTGCACGTGGCGGTGCATTTCGGATGAGTAATCCGTGTGGCGTTAGCTATGCGACGAGTCCTGCGGCCAGCGGGAGTACCTGCGCGCTGCACATTCGCTGTATGCTCGGATCAGGTACCCAGCCCATCCGAAGGGAGCACGGAACGAGCGATCCTCTGGCCAATCAGGAAGCGCCCCCTAGTACATTTTCTTGTTTTTATTACCTCGCTGAGCTCCACAGCATCCTTAATTCCCTACTTTCGGCTTGCTGTGGCCTTTTGCTCGGCAACTGGCTTCTGTATTTCTTTTCGTCATCTATTTTTCCTGCTTCGTCCGAACGAACCGTCGCATTCTTGTCACTTCTCGACTTCTTTTTATCCTCGCAAACCCTCAGCGGTCTTTTTAACGTCCTTGTCTTCTGCTCTACACAGTAGCTGCAGCTGCCAATTGCTTTTTTTGTCCTCTTCTTCTCGTCATCGTCTTCTTTTCGACCTCCTTTTTGCACCCTCGTGTTTCACGTTTCTTTTGCCTCGACACTCCCCCCTTTACTTTCTCAGCCCTTCACCATGCTGTCCAGACGATTCCTCCACGCCGCCCGGTCTGCGGCCATCTGCCGGCCACAGCCTGCCCTGCGCCATGCCCAGCTGCCGCTGATGTTCCAGCATGTGCGCACGTATGCGGATCTGACGGTCAAGGTGCCGCCGATGGCTGAGTCCATCTCGGAGGGCACGCTCAAGCAGTTCTCCAAGCAGATTGGCGAGCGCGTCGAGCAGGACGAGGAAATTGCGACCATTGAGACCGACAAGGTGAGTTTGGGTTGATGTGTTTGAGTTGGTGTGTTTGAGTTGATGTGTTTGAGTTGATGTGTTTGGGATGATGTGTTTGGGATGATGGGGTGTGGTTGGAGACCAGAAACGCGTCAGGGAGAGACGGACACGATGAATGTGATGGGGGGGCGCCATGGATATGGATACGAATCTGATGGCTAACGATACTCTGCTCTCCCCTTTTACAGATCGACGTCGCCGTCAACGCACCGGAAGCTGGCGTCCTGCGCGAGTTCTTCGCCAACGAGGAGGACACCGTCACCGTTGGCCAGGACCTGGTCCGCATAGAGGTGGGCGCAGAGGGCGAGGCCAAGGCTGAGAAGCCCGCAGAGTCTGAGGCACCCAAGGAGGAGGCAAAGCCTGCTGAGAAGCCCGCCGAGTCAAAACCCGAAGCGCCCAAGGCCGCCGAGCCGTCAAAACCTGCGCCCGCCCCCGAGAAGAAGAGCTCGCCCGCCCCGTCAAAACAGTCCTCGGACCCCGCCACTCCCTTGCCCCTAGGCAGCCGTGAGGAGCGCAGAGTCAAGATGAACCGCATGCGTCTCCGCATCGCCGAGCGTCTCAAGCAGTCGCAGAACACTGCTGCCTCCCTGACCACCTTCAACGAGGTCGACATGTCCTCGCTCGTCGAGTTCCGCAAGCTGTACAAGGACGAGGTCCTTAAGAAGACGGGCGTCAAGCTCGGCTTCATGAGCGCCTTCACCCGTGCCTGCGTCCTGGCCATGAAGGACCTGCCCGCCGTCAATGCATCCATTGAGGGCCCCAACGGCGGTGACACCATCGTCTACCGCGACTACGTCGACGTCTCCGTCGCTGTGGCCACTGAGAAGGGTCTTGTCACGCCCGTCGTCCGCAACGCCGAGGGCATGGACTTGGTCACCATCGAGAAGTCGATTGCCGACCTGGGCCACAAGGTGCGTGTTCCCCTGGACTTTTTTTTTCATTTTTCCTCTTTCGCTTTGCATCACTAACAGCAACTTCTCTCACTCTAGGCTCGCGACGGCAAGCTGACCATCGAGGACATGGCTGGCGGTACCTTCACGATCAGCAATGGCGGTGTCTTCGGCTCGCTGATGGGCACTCCCATCATCAACCTGCCCCAGTCAGCCGTGCTCGGCCTGCACGCCATCAAGGAGCGCCCCGTTGCCGTCAACGGCAAGATCGAGATTCGCCCCATGATGTACCTGGCGCTGACCTACGACCACCGCTTGCTGGACGGACGTGAGGCTGTGCAGTTCCTGGTGAAGGTGAAGGAGTACATTGAGGACCCGAGACGCATGCTGCTGTAAATGTCTTTTATCTTCGATTCTTGATTGTATCGAGGTTAGGGCGACGGCGTGCTCGGATGGTGTTTGAACTGTAATCTATCTGTAGACTTGTATTTTGGCCAACTTCGTTTTTTCTTCTTCTCTTTTCTCCCGCACACACTCTCTCTTTTGGCCTGCTTCTGCTTGTTATTCTATTGTGTCCTTTGTATGGATTTAAAACGAGCTGTGCATGTCGTCTTTGCTCTACCACCCTAGCACTTTCTTCTTTCGTCTGCTTCTTGTAACCCCATTGATTTACTGCTTCGCGGTTCATTTTCATCTTTTACCAATACCTCGTTGTAATACCATTTGTTTAGCTTCAAACAAGTGTCTAGGCAACATCTCACAAACCTCGACACTGTGCATTCCCTTCGGTTGCGAATGGCGGACAAGGGCGGTTAGACCATAGACAAAGTCAATACCAAAACTCAGAAACTAAAAAGAAGAACGACTGTCTGCTCAGCAATACGCAGACGCAGAGAGACAAAAAACGTTTGGGACAAAGGACAGTCCTCCCGGCTACTCGGAACCATCACATTGGATCACGAAGGCAGCGTCATCATCGAGCCGCTTTACAAGAAGGCACTAACGAGCAGGCCGGAAGTCTCTTCGCATCCCATCGTCAACGAATACTGAAAAGCGTGTGTCTCATATCGACTGAAGGAGTCGCCCTGATTTTTTGTGCGTTCTTACGATGCGGCAATGTCTCGAAATCGGCGCCAAGACGAAGCAACTTCTCTAACGTCGACCTCCGGATCTTGTCTGCACTCCTACACGAACCCCTTTACCCTCTAACGTTTACTGTATGCTTCTTTGCGACCTTTTTCTCTGTCGCACCAAGCTACTGTGTCAAAACACGAGCTGTCATGTGCTTTCGGTTTACTGTGGATATACCGTGAAAGTCAAGGTTGTAATCGTCGTATCGCGGTTGAACTTGACAGGGGTCTCGAACACTGCCGTCTTGATCGACGTTTCGGCACGGTTTGAAGGCCAAAATGCACAAAAATATCCCGCCAGGCCCTTCCGTGCGCCGCGAAAGATTCATACCAGACAGTTGCCCATTAATTCGTTACGAATTTGACGCCGTCAGCTGGACCGAACTGTGCAATATACGTTTTAGTTACAATAGAGCACGTTGATACACTCCTGCCATCGTTGCAATGGTAGGATTTACGCCCTGGCTGTTAGAAAAAAAGGAAGTATCTGCGCTGGCACACGTCGTACTCCGTTCTGTTTCTTTTCACAAAGATCCACCATCTACGACGAACATATATTCATTTCCATTACCCTGAAAGACCAGGATCAGGGCGTATAAGCCATTAGAACGAGCACGAACGGCGGTCAGTCTGGTTTCTCTTGTCAGAATCGCAGGTTTATGTCACTGCAGTGACCTCTCAGTCTAAACACTGGCAGAAGGACAGCGTCCCCACGCTTGATTGTGAAACACACTCTTTTTTATTATTATATACCTTACCCAAGTGGCTGGAAGCCAAAGAAGGATCGAAGGAGAAACGACGACAAATAATCAGGCCACTTTCAGCGGGGTCGCAAGCATTCCGAACTCTGCTTCCATATTGAAAGCTTCAAGGTTGGGTCGGATAGAAGCTTGACAGGACAGCGTTTTCTAAGACGAGCCGTGCCCAGTTCTTATGGGATTCCTCTTATTTGGCTCTCACTGTGATACATTGGTCTACCCACACAAACTCATACAATCCTTTTAGAAATGGGAGAGAGAGGTGCCGAACACCGTGGGTTCCGGATTGATAATAGAAAGAGAATTCGGACGATGACATAACTGTCTTGGGCATGCTTTTCCCAAGATTTTGGATATGAACACTGAATATGTCAGCTCCTGTAAGATATTGCCCAGCATATGCCCTTGTCTGTTATTGGCAACTCACAGCGACAAACTCACAGCAACAACAACACTCAGGCATTGGATGCTCAATGGACGGCAACAAGCCCAGCCGATGCCATGTCTTGTAGAAAAAAACTGTCTCAATAAACTTTCAAACACGTCCATTTGGGATGAAGAAGAGGTCCTGGCGGAGTCTTTTCATCCCAACACATACTTTAATATTAGGCACAGCTTAACTGTATGGCAGTGAGACCACCGGTAAATCTGCCAAAAGGGTAGAAAACACATTCTTTAAAAGAAAATCACATCAACGGAAGACCGCACGGTGACCGAGGGTGCAATTTGAAAGTCAGGAACAGCAGGAAAGGGAACGAAAAGTAGCAAAAGCGTGGAAAGGCGCCGAGGAAATATCGACATATCCAACTCGCCGGCCGCGTTACCAGGACTGGGGGGTTGGCGGATGCTGAGATACAGGCTATTGTCGATATTTACAAGTGCTGCGCCTTCATGTTCATAAACTACCCGAGAGGCAGAATGAACGTATCAAAGATTAGGCCAAACTGCATGTCTTGGCACAGAATGGATGTGAGAAACAAGCCTGAGGGTATGCTGTGAGAGGAATTGCAAGACACAATATGTCCCGCACTTTCGTATTTTCTGTCATCCCAATTTTTTATGTCATAGGAGACGTAAAACTCTGTTCTCTAATTAAATTGACAGCAAGTGTTCCAATCTGCAATTCGCCGTACGAGGAGATCGAAGTGCTGTCTTATGCCAAAGCACATCTACAAGGAGCTCACAACGCTAGGGTCCGAATGAATGATTCGTATCCCGTATTTCGGACAAGTGCAGTCACCACTCGGAGACGAAAAGCCCCTCTGGCAACGTTGTTCCTTGAAAGTTTCGCCAAGGAGATTGACACCGGGGAAGCGACCACCCAAATTGCAATTTTTTGCTCATTCTAACCCTGTCAAGCAGGCTGTTCCTTATTTTCTTGACAGGCATCCGAAGCCTTTGTTAGAGATCGTTCCATCCGTCTCCTTCTTCAGTGTCTCTCGCAGCGGGTCCTTTTTTTTTTTTTTCCTTTTTTTTTTTTGTGGAATTGTGTGCCCCGTACTCCGTACTCGTACACAAAGTGGCACTCCGTATTGCGCAAAACGTGGCCGGGGACAGGCGAAACAAGCTTTTTTCTCGTCAACAAGGTGGCAGCTAAGTGAGCATCTCAAAGCTAATATCGTGGAGAAGATGCTCCTCGGTGCCGGTTTCCGTGGGCCAAAGACATCGCCGCGCACCGCCTCGACACAAAATCCTGAAAAGAATACCACAAGAGTCAGTAGCCGGCGTGATGGGACACTGCGTCCCCAACCTCAATCAATTTTGGAACGGTCAACGCGAGCTAGCCGCGGGCTGTCTTGATATTGTAGTTGGCGATCAAGAAGGGAGGCGCCTGTCTGCCGAGTGCCCATCGTGTTCACGCAAGCTTTTGTAGATCGTTCCTAGTGCCGTAGTGTATGTAAATCTGCCAAGGCGAGTGCGCATCTGAGATAGAGTGCCGTCGTGCCGAGCCCCGTGACGATGCGATGTGGATGCGAGGTGATCCTGGCTCTGCAATGTAGGTACTCCGTAGTATGGTGTATCTCTTCTGGAAGTCCAGCTTTAAAGGCACCCCGTCACAGCTGGCCTTCCACCTCCCATCTGGCACTTGTGGTTGGTTTGGGTCGGCGGTGCTCTCGTTGCAGGTCTCTAACAGAATCTGTTTCGTGAGGCCGTCGATGTTCTTTTTTATTGGCCGCCGTTTGGCAGGGCTCGCAGGGGTACTTTGCTTCTCCCGCGATCAAAGCGGGTGCATTGATGTACCCCTATCTGAGATATCTCCTTCCCTACACAGACTGCCAGCCAGGGGTTCCAGGCAGACTGCGACTTCCCCCTCTGGGTCCGTGCCTTCCCTCTGAACCTGTCTGTGTAAGAGAGGCATTGTTTTGTTAAGTGTCCGTCCACTGCTCGGTCGCGCTTTCTTTGCCAAGACGGCACCTAGACGCGCTAACACAGAGCCTCTGGGGCCTCTAAAACAAACAAATCCAACGGTGCACTTAGCGAAAACAACGTCGCCTCTTCAACAACCCCCTTTTCAGCCACTTTTACCTCGTTTTGGGCGCGAATACGGAGTATACTCAAACCTGCCAGCAACCGACCCGTTGGCCAAGAGATCTATTTCCCTACTAGGGCGTCTGCATGTACCATGCTTTCGTTTTATTCATGGCGCACCATCATGAGCCAAGTCGATCTAGAGCCGGCCTCGATTCGAGAAAGAGAGAAAAGACAGGCATTCGCAACAATAGGCAGACGTCGAGGTTTTATTCGGCTGCACGCAGCAACAATAACAGCAAGACTCTCTCATCTGACCCAGCCATCCGAGGTTGCTCAGTGGCAGGACGCGTGAACGGCGCCGTGCTCGAGACGACATGCGGCAGGTGACAAGCTGAAAGGGATGAAGGGGCTTTCGACTGCTCGAACTCCCATGTTTCTCCAGCAGTATCTGGACAGGATGAAAGGTGCCGTCCGTTCCTTGTACGGAGTTCTCATCTCTCGGATGCCACTCTATTTTGTCCTGTCCCTGCACCTGAACTGACTGGCACACGGCCTACCCCAGTCACTTAACCTTACATTTGGCATATGGCTGCAAGAGCTTGTGCGTCTGTTCTTGCCAGGGTAGAAGACAAGACGGCGAAGGCTGCAAGGCAGTGGACAAGAAGAGAAACAGATAAGAGAAAAGAAAAGAGAAAAAAGAAGAAAGAGGAACAGAAGCGCCCCTTCCATCCTTTCTTGGCCCTGCGACAGGCACTTCCTCACATGCGGTTTCAACCTTCCAATGCGGCAGCGGGATCTGCATTTCCCATGCCCTGGACTCACCGTCAACCTTTTTGTTGTCTGCCATCCGTCACCCACGCTTCTGTCCTTTTGCCTGTCTGTTGCTCTGTCTCTGCTCCTGTCCCGAGCTCCTCAGTTTCCACCCCCTCCCCAAACACATCTCCCCTTGCAAGTGCAGGTTGTAGAGAAACACAAGGGGTGGCACGTCGTACTGGACGTACTGTTCAGGCTCTGTAACCGTCTCGTTGGAGATCCCCACGTCTATCAAGCCTCTGATGCAGTTTTGCCAAGAGGGATAAGTACTCCGCCCTGGCCACCTTTTGTCAAGCCAAGCCCTCTCTCGTTTCTTTTTCTCTCTTCATCCCCTTTGATATAAGCCCTTCTATCCCCGAGTGCGGTCTTTTGCTCTCTCTTTGTCTTTCTTTTCCTTCTCTTCTTGTCTCTGTCCTCTCTTTATCTGCTTCTTGTTCAGCCTTGCCAGTCAAGAGAAGATCACGTTGACCGTGGATCTGATTTCACTTACATTCTTTTTTACGAGGACAGTCTAATTCTTTTTTATTTGGGACAGGACAGGTTGCCGCTCCTTTTTTTTAACTTTTTACTTCCTTTTTCCGCCTTTTTTTTTCTCTCCGACAAAATCCACCACATCAGACAAAATGGTTTCTGCGAAGCTCGTCTATGCGGCAACGCTGCTCTCTCTGGCCTTTGCGGCTCAAAACGGCAACAACAACGGCGGAAACGGCGCTGTTGCTGCCAAGCAGGGTCAGAACAACAACAACGGTGGCAATGCCAATGCCAACGCCGCTGCCAACGCCGCGAAGCAAGGACAGAACAACAACAACGGCGGTAACGCCAACGCCAACGCCAACAACGGTGCCAAGGCAAACGCCGGAAACGCCAACACGGCCACCGCCGCCGCCGCCACCAGTAGCACTGCTACCGCTGCTACGGACTCCACTGCAAGCTCTGCCGCCGCCACAAATGCGAACGCCAACAATAACAACAACAACAACGCCAACAACGCGGCCACCGGCACCAACAACAACGCTGCTGACAGCACCACTCTGCAGCCGAACGCCATCCAGTCAGGCTCGTTCTTCGATGGCCAGGATGGACTGGGTGCTGAGACCGGCCAGGCTGCCTCGACCACCTCGCAGAACAACTTCATCAACTTCTGCTCTGGCCAGACCCTGACCAACGGTCTTCAGATCACTTCCGGCTCCTGCAACGGTATTGGTATGTTATCTTGCTCTGCATTCTACTCTACCTTGAACGGTAAAAATGGAACGGTATATACTAACAAAGTGAAAAGTCATGGGCCAGATTCCTGCCAAGAACCAGATGATCTCGACCGTCATTACTTTCCCCCAGAACGGCCAGACTATCCAGGCCGGCCAGGACTTCAACATCACCGTTCAGGTCAACAACCTGGTTGCTGGTGCCTTTACCAACGCTGATGCCACCTACTATGCAGCTCCCCAGCAGCTGCAGGGTGGTCTCGTTGTTGGCCACACCCACATCACTGTCCAGGACATCGGCAACAGCCTGAACCCTACGACGCCTCCTGACCCGACCCAGTTCGCTTTCTTCAAAGGCATCAACGATGCCGGTAACGGCAAGGGTGGCCTGGCCGCTGCTGTCGTCGGTGGTCTTCCCGCTGGTAACTTCCGTGTCTGCACCCTGACTTCGTCCGCAAACCACCAGCCTGTGATCATGCCCGTTGCCCAGCGTGGTTCCCAGGATGACTGTACCAAGTTCACTGTTACCGGCAACGGTGGCTCCACCAACGTGGCTGCCAACAACGGTGCCAAGGGCCAGGCCGCTGCCGCTCTTGCCCAATCCGCTGTTGATATCGGTGCCGGTGCCCTTACTGCTACTGCTGCCGCTGCCAAGGGTACTGCTACTGCTGCCGCTGCCAAGGGTGGTGCTACTGCTGCCGCCGCCGCCGCCAACAACAACAACAACAAGGGTGGCAAGAAGGCCCAGCGCCTGGCTCGCTTTGCCCGCCGGACATTCGTTGCCTAGATCAAGAGTACGAGAATAAAGGGACCATAATCAAACAACACTTACGGTCATATGAACTCCTGCATATGACCCGCCGTTTTTTGTTCTTTTCTTTTTGTCTCTTTTTTTAGACGTGTAAGGGCGGTCTACGGCTTTTCTCATGAGTGAGGAATAGTACTAAAAAGGGTCTTCAGTTTTTCTTTTTTCTTTTTCCTCCACTGAATCTTGAATTTGTTGTTTCTTTTCTATCATTTTACCATCTCCCGATGCCTTTTGTCCTTTGTTCTTTTTAGTTGCATTTTAATGCGGCAGCTCTACTTACGGCAGTCTTAGTTGGGGAGAAGGGTGCTGGTCCTGGCAGCGAATTTTGACTTTATTTCTCATATTTGGACCTACGCCCTGCAATTCGCATAAGGACTAACAAAACAATCAAGAAAAAAAAAAAAAAAAACCGTCATCTCTTTCCCCCATCCTTCCCTTTGTGACAAGACGACACGGGAACTGGCGGGCGGCTACAGGAGCATGGAACGGTCTGCCAATGCAGGTATCCCAGATGAGAGCAAGTTTTGACGAGACGTTTGATCCTCTAGATTCTGAAACATGTTTGTCGTTCTGTGTTTTCTTGGCTCATGTCACTGGGTGAGGCCGGGTGACTTCTTTGCCGGGGTCTTTGCAGCACAAAACTGTAAAGTAGAGCAAAGAGTGCATAATCTGTCCGAAGCAGTACGACGTAGCGTACAGGTATTTGTCAGGTTCTGTCACTGTGTTTCTACAGAATAATGCCGCAAGAAACATACAAAACACTGAACCGGTCGTGACAGAATGTCGTTCATTGCAAGGATGTAATTGGGGATGAAATGGATACCAGTGCGAGCATATATTTGGCTCATGTGTGGTCGACTGTTTTGCCTTGGTCTGTTCTTGATTGCGTCTAATTTTTGGGTATCGAAAGAAAAAAGAAGAAGAGAAAAACATCAAAATGTTGTTTGGATATTGTATGGCATACATTTAAAAGGTTTATGTCTAATAATTCTGTCCGTAGTGTTATATCTCGATGTGATCCAGAGCAAACATTTATAAACTCATTGATTAGAAACTAGGACTTGGAGAACCATGTGATCATATCGACTCTTCTACCGATAACTACGCCCTCGCTGGAAAAATAAAGGGAAAAAAACAACAATCAATCGCTGACGTTGAGAAAGGTTGTCATTCAATTAGAGTCTGGGGTTCTCCGTACGGTTGTCGTCTCAAGTGCTGGTGTCAAAATGGGCCCACCGTCAATTGGCCAATGGCAGTACCCGAAGACCCACTCTGGTAGCACCTCGCTAGTAGCCGGCTTATCTAATCTGGCTTGGGGAGATTTTTTTCGTTGTACTCGGATGATCACCAACTTTCAACGTCCCTCGCCGCGTGCAACCGATAGTCAGCGTTTGGCAGCAACGACACGACGAAACGACGACCACAGCCCCGTGCCCTTCACACGGATATAATACACTTCTCCGACTACGCCCCCATCTCCCCTCCCAACCACACAGCATGGCGACCCATTTTGTGGCAGCCGCGAAAAAGACATTCCGTGAAATACCGGGTGTCGTCGTGTCGGCCGGTTTGATGCAGAAGACCGTCAAGGTCCGCGTCGGCGGCCAGGAATGGAACAACCGGGTGTCAAAGGTACGTGACGTACTTGATTGGCAGGGAGGCTGAACGGGCTGGCCTCGGCTTTGGCGATTGTCACAGATCCTAACAGCAATTTTCAAAACTATAGTTCTTCAAGAAGCCGGAAAACTACCTCGTCCACGACCCCAACGACAGCCTCC
This sequence comes from Sporothrix pseudoabietina, assembly GCA_019925295.1. Lineage (NCBI taxonomy): Eukaryota > Fungi > Ascomycota > Sordariomycetes > Ophiostomatales > Ophiostomataceae > Sporothrix > Sporothrix pseudoabietina. Next base: position 92,761 of record JADHKS010000036.1, on the reverse strand, counting down.
GCACCGGCGATGTCGTTGCCATCTCGCCCGGCTGGCGCATGTCCAAGCACAAGCGCCACGTCGTCAAGCGCATCATCGCGCCCGCACAAATTCCCATCGAAGAACGTCCACCAATCCCAACCGAAGAGGAGCGATGGGAAGAAGCTCTAGCAAAGCGGGCGGCAAAGGACGAGCGGCGGTCGGTCATCAAGGCTGCGGCAGAGGCAGAACGGTTGGCAAAGATCACATCTAAGCGGGAGCTGCGCAAGTTGGCGAAGAAGCAGGCGAAGCTAGAGGCGGCTGAGAAGGAGGAGTCGATCAAGGAGGCTGAGGCTGAGATGCGGGGAGAGGCATCATCATAAGAGAATGACGGCACGATAGAACATGGGGTGGATCGTTGTAACAACACATTGCATTGAGAACGGATATTGAAAGGGCTTGGATAACCGTTATTAAAAAGGCCCCAGAAAAGGGGGCACATCGAGCCGAGAGGGATGACGCCACGACGCTGAATTTCATGTACAAATATTTCTATACACCGCAAAGGCCGTATACTTCCCAATGGTATCATATTGACAACTAATTGAAAAAAAAGGCGTGTGCGCGAAGTAGGAACAAAACACGACCAAACATGAGCCCAATGATGGCTAGTGGCACTGAATGACAGACTGAAGAAAAAACGAGACCAACGAAACAAGAATGAAGAGAGGAAAAAGACAAAACGATACAGCAGAGCTTAACCCAGATAAAGAAGAAGAAAAAAAGAAGAAAAAAGAGAAGAACGGAAGCACCAAGCGAATGTATGTATGTATGTGTTTATCCATGTGCGTATTTATGAAATTGCAAAGTGTGTGTATAGATAATCCAAACCAGTTTAGCCACCACGTTCACCATACTCCCGTGCCCAGTCCTCGTACTCTTTGAGGCCCGACTTGCTGACGCTCGGGCGGATGGTCACCAGACTTGACACAAAATCGGAGAGCTCTATACCCCGAATCTCGTCCATTTTGGTCATAAGAAGCGCCTCGCCGAGGGAGCGGAGTGGGCCCATGGCGGCGTCCTTGGCCAGAGCTGTGATATCGGAGCCGGAGAAGCCTGCATCAAATTGTTAGTAAAGCGTTATCTGTAAATATATGGCAGGAGAAAACCATTGACCAGCCAGATCAGACTTCGACTTACCATCTGTCAGCTCGACGAGCCGCTGGATATCCTGTTCCGTCAGGCTGTGCTTCTGCTGGCCCAAAAGCGTACGCAGCTGCACGGCTCTCGTCTCGGTTTCTGGGAGTGGAATGTACTGCCGACGCACAAACCGTCGTCGGGCCGCTTCGTCAATGGCCCACGGCAGATTGGTTGCCGCCAGCACAAGGACGCGGCTGGCGTCTCCCTTGCGGCTGTCTTTGGTAGATTCGTCCTTGTCCTCACGTCCGGCAGCAGCACGCTGAAGGTCACTCCATTGGATTAGGAACTCGGTCTTGATGCGCCGTGTGGCCTCGTGCTCACCGGAACCAGATCGTTGCGAGAGGATGCTGTCAATCTCGTCGACGAAGATGATGCTCGGCGCCAGCATCTTGGCCAGGGAGAATAGCGCGCGCACAAGCTTCTCGGACTCGCCGAGGTACTTGCTGGTAAGGCTGCTCGCTGAGATGGAAAAGAAGGTCGACCGCGACTCAGTCGCTACGGCACGTGCCAGCATAGTTTTGCCTGTACCGGGTGGCCCAAAGAGGAGCATGCCGGTGGCAGGCTCACGCAGGCCCATAAACAGATCTGGCCGCAGAAAGGGGTACACAACAACCTCGCGCAGCGCTTTCTTCGCGGGTTCCAGTCCTGCAATATCGCTCCAGTGAACAACGTCTCCCTGCACAACAATTTCGTTGAGAATTTGCTTCGCAGCTTCGTCGTCAACTCCAGGCGGGATGCTTTTGAGGATGGCCTGCTTGCGCTTCTTCCAAGGCATTTTTGCCAGGTCTTCCTCGCTATCCTTGTCATTCTCGTCTAGCTTATCCGAATCCTCGCTGGACGATGGCTCGAGCTGCACATCGGCGAGAAGGTGAGAGACCTCATGGGCCTGTCTAGCAGGCGCCTTGTCCTTTCTTGCTGCGGGCTTTCTGGACGAAGATGGCGGTACTGGTGCCGGTGCCGTGTTTCGGTCAAGTGAAGGCGAAGACGAGGATGCGGCAACATTGGCAGCGTAGCTCGAGTGCACGTTCCGTCTGATCTCGATTCTGTTTCCCAATGCCGAGTGGTTTGCCGTACCGCCGGAGCCCGGGAAGCGTGTGTGGCCCGTCGACTTGGGGCGCACTGAGGGATCGCCTACTCGTTCCAAGCTCGGGGACGCCGCTGGTACAATAGAGGGACGCTGGTTGGATGTTGAGCGGTTGAGTCGGCTCGGTCGTCCGCCTTCGCCAGGCGCCTGCATTGACCGGCCCAAGGCACTAGCCGCGGCGTTCAAAGAGAGAGACTGCGGCTTGCCCGAGCTGGCGTACTCTCCAGACCGGCGGGCGTCGGGTGACAAAGAGATGAGATCTGCGCTGCTGTGACTCGGGGACACGTTTGTCGGCTGCTCAGGGGCAGAACGCTGGGGAACAAGGCGTCGGGAGTTGCTGTCCCACTGCAGTGCCGGTTTTGAGCTAGGGGATGTCTCACGCACAGGTTTGCGGCTCGGCATCTGTAGAGACGACGATGGCATAGACTGAGCTTTGGACGACGACGCGTCGGCGGGAGCAGATGATGATTTGCGAGAGCTTTCTGACTTTCCGTAGGCAGAGAGTCCCAAGGCACTCCATGCCAAGGTAGCTGCTTTGCTGGCTCCCTGCCGCTCAACCGATGACTTGGGCGCAGATGATCGGGCTAACCGCGATGTCCGCGAGCTTTTTGGTGGTGTTTCGGTCGGTGTAGAGCGAAGGGTCGGCCGCAAGGTGTGCTGCCTGTCCTTGTTTGGAGATCGAGATGTGCGCTTAGACAGCATGTGGCGGCCGCCTTGAGAAGAATCTGCGTCATAATGGGAGTCCGTAGCCGTAAGAGGGTCCATCGAGGGTCGTGCACTAGTATAGCTGTTGACACCGGCGCCGTCCAGTTGGGAAGGAGTAACAGGAAGATCTAAAGGCTCTCTGCCGGAGTCATACGCCGGTGGCCGTGAGCTGGATGCCGATATCCGTGGTGGCACTGGAGGAGGAACGCGGGACAGCTCCGGCCGGGATAGTTCGCTATAGGTGATGGCAGGAATTGTGCCTCCTCCGATATAACCGCTGTTGGGCGACGAGGACGATTGGCTTGGACCCTCGCCGTACGAACCATAGCCAGAGCTTCTACCGTAACCGTTGCTGCCATTGCTGCCATTGTACCCGCTATTGTAGCTGTTGTAGCTGTTGGTTGGGTTGACCGAGCTTCCTGGAAGCGATCCTGGCGGGTCCTGGAAGGGATCGGCTCGACGAGATTCCTTCAGTGCTCGAAGCAGGTCGATGCGTTCCTGGGCCTGGTACTCCAGCTCTCTAAGACTGTCCGAGAGGGCCTTTTCTGTTTCTGTCAACGCTGCATAGTCTGGGATGCTGCCGTCGGCTTGTTTATTCTGGATCTGCTGGACAGCGGTTCTCCAGCACCGCATGGCCTCTTCTTCGTTTCCCTGTTTTTCAAGGTTAGTAAAAGGAACATCGAAACGGCACAAAAGCATCACATCAAAACAACAGGAGTCAAACATACCTGTCCTTCATAGTAAACGGCGGTCGAGCATGTCAAGTAGCCCTCCTCATAAATCTTCTGCAGGTTGGACGCCGTGGTCCCGCTCTGCAGCATCTTGCTGCCCGGGCTGCCCCTAAAAGCATGCGACGTCGCCAGAGTGCCGGGTCGATGTCGCCAGGGTGAGAAGAGAGCCGCGGGCGATGGCGGATGATAGCGGATGTGTGTCGAGATGTATCGCGTGCCGGTTTTGCCAAAGGCTGCAGAATACGACTCTGGAAAGTTTGGGGAGGTTTGGGGTGGTCTTGTGAGTTTAGTGAGGCCGCTGGACTTCTGAAAAATGTGACAAAGCGGACCGATGGAATGCCCACGAAAATGCGCCGATGCAATGGCAAGCTGGATGTTGCAGAGCCTCTTGAGATGCGGCTGAGAGACGATACAGGCGGAAATGGAGAGTATGCTGTTTTGTGGATTTGCGGTTTTGCAGAGGAATTGTAGAAGGGACTGGCCATGTGAAGTTGGGCAGTCGAGGCAGGCTCACATTTTGGTGGAATGTGGTGGTGGTGGTGGTGGTGGTGGGCTGCAGCTGGAAAGAGCGACCACAAAAGGGCAACACGCACAGCAGGCAGGGCCCACTACAGCCATTACGACCGCTACGACCACTACGACCACTGGAACGGCACTAGCGCTCCTCTCTTTGTGAGCGCTGGGCGAGGCTGGCTCGCTGGCTGAGTGTGTTTTGTGGTGTGGGCCGGCGCCTAGCGAGGGTGGGCGGGGCATCAGTGACGTATTGTTTCTGATGGCAGGCTTTAGTATGGGTAAGCAACTCGGCTATGAGCATAATTATGTATATGGGCGGTACTTTCGTGTGGTGATCGGCCCCTAGGCAGACAAGAGAGGACAAGAGTCCAGCCAAGTTGTGTTAAGTCGTGTTCCAGTGCCGGTTTTGGTTCGAATTGGCGATTCCGATTGCGACCATGATTTCTGAGACCCATTTTTGCCACGGTGGAACTGAGCTCTTTAGGTTTTGAGGCGCAATTGGGCCTTGTTTACGTCGTAATTTTGTATTTGTTTTTTGGACCAGTTGTGGATGTTGTAAATTTGGACGGGAGTACTTGAGCTGTACTTTTGTACCTTTTGTACTTTTACTTCTTCTATTTATCTTCTTCGATCCAAAAGTGTTTACCCAAGGTCCTCAATTGCCTTTTTTTCTCCCTTTTGTCGACATTCCTTTTCGAGCCCTCTCATCACGACAACAACACACGGATCTCGACTGTCGTCCGTGGAAACAGACCACGCAGTGCCGTCTCGGAATCCTTGTCCTTGCTTCCGCCGAGCAGCATCTCATCCGCAGCGTCGAGGATCGCTTCCACATGTTCAAAGTTCACGCAGAACTTCTCAGCTGCCTCTTCCGTCAACTGCCGGGCCAAACGCGGGTCTTGCAGTGGCTTGAGGTTCTCAACCGCGTCCATCAGAGCGGACGGCAGGAAATCGTCGAGCCGCTGGCTGGCCAATGTGAGGGCCTGCGGCTGTAGCAGGTCGAGCTTGACTGCTCTCTGGAGATCGGCTTGGCTGTCTGCTGCGAGTGGTGCCAGGGCAGCGAAGAGAGCTTCCACGCCCGACTGCTCACAGAAGAAGCTGTATTGGTTGTCGGCGAGAGCGGCCGCTTTGCTGTCAATGGCGGACTGCAGCTCGGCGACGCGGGTTGTAGTGAAATCGTAGGCTGACAGTGCCTCGCGGGCCGCTGTCAGGCAGTTGATCATAAATATTAAGCTATCGACTGGTGACGCTGCTTTCTTGGCCATCTCCTCGCAGCCATTGAGGAAAGGGTCGAGGGCCTCTACCAAAATGGGCGCGAAACCAGATTCGCGGCTGTCGGGTGACGCAAGGGACGTATCGTAGGTTTTCATGATGGCGACGAGCTGTTCCAGACCGTCTTGTAAAAACTCGGGCTGGGCCGAATCCGCTGGCGCGTGTGAGAACTCGCCATGCAGCGTAGCCACGTGGTCGCGCACGAGCGAGCGGAAATGGCGCAGGGCTTCGGTTTCAAGACCGTTGAGAGTCTCAACAAGACTGGAATCGCCGTTGGCACTGCCTCCACCACTCCTGCTGAGGAGTTTGGTAAATGTGAGGCGGTAAAAGTTTAAAAGGTTGGCAAGCTTGAATGCCAAGATTGTGTCCTCGTTGAGCTGAATGACCTGTTGTGTGCGTTGCCGGAGGAGACGAGCGACACCCGCCAGGTCGCGGTCCACGAGCTCGTTGAGAGCCTTGACCGGATCAAAGACATTCTGGCCGTCTTCGCCCTCCTCGTCGGCGAGACGCCACACCTCGTTCTCGCGTCCTTCCTTGAGTCCACGTGCCAGCTCACCGTCAGCCACAAACAGCGACTCAAGTGCCTCGCGTTCGCTGACGGTAGCCGAGTGTGTCCAGGCGAGCATGTCGCCCGCGTATCGTAGGGGATCGTGTGCTGCCATCTCGATCGGCTTCACGCCGTGGCGCTCGCTGCCGGCTGCGCTCTTATTACCAGCCTCGTCGGTGCCGGTCAGTGCCACGTAGAAGGCGTCCGACAGGATGCTCTCGCGTGCCTCGGAAAATGCATCGAGACAGCTCTGGAACAGCGTCGGGCGCTCAGCAAGCACACGCAATGCTCGGCTCATCATAGAGCCAATTTGTGGGTTCTCTAGATTGAGGTTCTTGAACTCGCGCTGCACCCACTTGTAGAGCTTCTGGAAGCCATTGTTGATGTATTTTGACGTCTGTCCCATGATCTCGGAGCCGAGTGACTGGTTGTCCTCGAACCCAAGAAGTATCTCGCAGTCCTTGAGAACCTTCTTAGCCTTCTGCAGCACACTGAAAAACCGATCGTCAACAGGCTCGGCTGTCTGTGTCAGTACGGCAATCTCGTCTTCGCTGAGCACAAAGTGGCCTACAAAGGCAGCCAACAACCGCCGTCGTGTCTCGATATTGCGTCGCTGATAGATGAGTGAAGATGCCTCTTCCAGAACGGGATTCGTTGCGCTGTGTGCGGAGCTGATCTCAGTCTTCATAGCGTCGTAGGTCCTATTCAGCTTATCGATGGTGGCACCTATCCGACGCAGTTGCTGTTCGGTCGTGAATATTAGCCAATTGCTTCACAGAATATCAATCGCAAACGCGGCTGCAAAGCGTGAACACTCACATCGGCCACGCGGCCAAACTCGGCAATCACCTCGCCGTTGCTGTCAATGACCTCTTTCTGCACGTCAAGTCGCAGCCGCCGCCGTGTCTCGGCATTGTTGTGCACGCCCCGCTCGTCGAGCAGTGCCAACGAGTCGCGGAAGTCTGCATCTGTATACGATGCCGACAGCACGCTCGTGACTTTGGATGTGAGGGGGTTGCTGAGCCCCTTGAGGCCGGAGGAGGAAGACGGAAGGCGTGGCGAAAGGAGGCCGGTAGATGGCGAGTCTGTTCTTGTCGGAATGCCCAGGCTTTCTGAGGAGCCCAGCTCCAGCGAATGGGGCGGTCCTGAGGCCATATTCATGAATAGGGGACAACGTATGGCAGACGCATATCTGGATGGTGATCGTCGAGGGTAAAGCAGGAGGGGAGGTGAGGAGCGTAGATCCGTAGAGTGAGGAGGCGCTATGCAAATTCTCCTGTGTCTCGTGTAGGCAATATGTCCGGACTGCCTCTCTAGCCGGCTCGGAGAGTGATCGTGGTAGTCGAACGTGTTGTCGGGAAGTTGTGCGATGCTGACGACCCTTGGTGCGGTCGCGCCGTCGTTTGGTCTAATGTGGACTTTGGACTTTACCACAGTAGTGGCGCGAAGAGCGTGGCCCCAAAGACGCCTGCGGATAGCTGTCCTGGCCTGTGACAGTAGCAGGCAAGAGCGTACTCACCGCCTGCCGCAAATGGGAATACAGGGGGGCCCAACATCATGCCCCCCCCCCCCCGGGGAAAGTTACGTAATCTGCCGTCGCGCCTGCTTGTACTTCGTACCGTAGCTTGCACATGCCCTGTGTCACGGCCTCAGGTAGCTCAGCCTAGAGGTCACTTGCCCCATCGCAACCGCCCTCGACATCTTCAAGGCAGCACAGCTTATCTACACACATGACCAACAACACCAGCCTGCCGAATAACATTCCAACGCTGCCTCTTTTATTTTCGACTTTATCACACCGGCATCCCATCCACGAGCAAACCTTTTCATCAAACGAAACACAACGAAACTGAACGACGTCCACATATACACCATTGCCATCGCCCACGCTCTAAAGCATCGAGGTCTCCCAAGTCGACGACAATCGAGCATGCGGGAGACGACTGCATCGAGCAATCGGATGAGCTTGTCTCTGTGACAGCTGTCTTCGATAACCTGATTTTTCTTTCTTTCTTTCTGCTTTTCTTGTCGCTTTAGCGACCACTGTCCCGATTGGCAGCATCAAGCCACGATGTCGTCCAACATCTTTTCCCGTTTCAATTCGGCCGCTGGCCGTGGCGGACGCCCATTCTACGATGGTGGTGGCCACAACGAACCAGACTCCGGGGAAGGCTATGACGTTGAAGAGCGTGCGGGCCTGGCGGTTGATGAAGAGAACTTGAATGAGCAATTCCACCACTTCGACCTAGAAAACGCAGACGGCCTCGGCATCGACGCAAGTCGGGTCACGATCGAGAGTGCAGCCCCCCCAACGATTGCTGGCGGGGCAGCTACATCCGCTGCTGCAGCCGCTGCAGCTGCGGCATCATCAGCAGCAAGAAGGGGGAAACAGACTACAGCTGCCAGAGGGCGGCGCGGCCACAGGAACACCTCCCACTCGCGCTGGGGCGACGATGACGGCGACAACGACGATGTGCCGGGCTCTCTGCTAGTTGAACCACAAGGCCCCGGGGCCGACCCTTTTCCACCCATGCTCAAAACAACACCTCTCCGATCAAATCCGTCTGACCGTCGGCCTCGCGGGCCCGGAGGGGCTATCCCTGGCCCTTCCACAAAGAAGAACCGCGCACAATGGGATACTATCCAGAAGCAGCAGCGTCTGCATGGAGACAACATGGGCAACACGGGTGGCAGCTCAAGGGGAGGCTATGGTGGACCACCGGATCCCATCAGTGGGAGAGCCGCGTCTGGCGGTGGAAGCCAACCAGGACACGCCCTTCTGTCGTACTTTCTGAACTCAGGGGGCGGCGGGCACCAAAAGAGCACAGCCTACGATCGGGCCATGTGGAGATGGGTGAACGTTTCCAATCTGGACAATTTTATCCGTGACGTTTACACCTACTACCGTGATAGTGGTATTCGGTGTATTCTTCTCGCACGACTCCTGCATCTAGTGTATGTATACAACTCTCGGTCGAGATCCTTACGTTATAATGTGGTCACTAACACTTGTCTAGAAACGCTGCTTTCGTCGCCGTGTTCCTGACATTTTTGACACAATGCGTCGACTACTCCAAGATCCGTGGCAGCACACGGATGGACCAGATCTTGGTCCCGCAGTGCACGAAAAGTATGTCGTGGATCTGGAATGTCGGCCTGTGGCTGTTTGCTTTCTACTTTATCTGGAAGACGATGCAATTTTTCGTCTTTGATGTCCGGCGGTTGTTGAATCTACGCGACTTCTTTGTGCACTTGCTCCAAATTCCAGAGCACGACATGCAGACCGTCTCCTGGCAAGATGTCGTGGTCAAGGTCATGGCACTGCGCGACCAGAACCCCAAGACAGCGACGAATATGACCCGTCTGCAAAGAGAGTGGATCGGTAGCCAGTCCAAGGAGCGACTCGACGCTCACGACATTGCGAACCGACTGATGCGTCGTGAGAATTACCTCATTGCTCTCTTCAACAAAGACATTCTTGACCTGTCTGTTCCGCTGCCATTTCTTCGAAACAAGCAGTTTCTGACACGGACGCTGGAGTGGACACTGTGGTTTGGCGTTCTTGACTATGTTTTTGACGAACGCGGCCAGGTCAACCAAGAGTTTCTCAAATCCAGCCGCCGCAGCCAACTGAGTGCGAGGTTGAGATCGCGGTTCGTGTTTGCCGGCTTTATGAATCTTCTCTTGGCACCGTTTGTCGCCTGCTACCTAGTGGTGGTTTACTTTCTCACATATTACAATGAGTATCAAAAGAACCCCTCGGCACTTGGCGCGCGTGCGTATACACCGCTGGCGGAATGGAAGTTCCGGGAGTTCAACGAACTCGAACACCTTTTCGAGGAGAGGTTGAACATGTCGTATCCCTTTGCGACGCGGTACTTGGACCAGTTCCCCAAGAGAAAGACGGAGCAGGTCGCCAAGACGGTGGCATTTATCGCAGGGTCTATTATGACTGTTCTGGCCATTGCCTCGTTGGTTGACCCGGAGCTCTTTTTGGGCTTCGAGATCACACACGACCGCACCGTCCTCTTCTATGTGGGTATTTTTGCCACGGTATGGGCAACGGCCCGGGGTATGATTACGGAAGACAATAGCGTGTTTGACCCGGAGTATGCGTTGCGTAACGTCATCGAATACACACACTACGAGCCGGATCACTGGAAGGGGCGACTGCACAGCTTTGACGTCAAGGTCGAGTTTGCCGAGCTGTACCAGATCAAGATCAAGATTTTCCTGGAGGAGATTCTGAGCATATTTTTCACGCCACTCATTCTGTTCACCAGCCTGCCCAAGTCCAGCGACCAGATCATCGACTTTTTCCGAGAGTTCACAATCCACGTCGATGGACTGGGCTACGTCTGCTCGTTTGCCGTGTTTGACTTCAACAAGGGCGTCGGGGCTACGAGCAACCCCAAACGCCAAGAACAGCAGTCACTGCAACCAGATCCCCTTGGCGCAGGAGGCGGAGATGTGCGAGACGACTACTACTCCACCAAACACGGAAAGATGGCTGCATCGTACTACGGCTTCTTGGACAATTACGTGATCAACCCGAAAACAGGCATCCCAGGGCACCACCCACCGGGCGGCGCACGGCATCATCAGGGACAATTTCACCCGCCTCCGGCCTTCCCCGGGCTGAATTCGCCCACACTAGCAGCGGACATGCAAAGCTCGCGCATCCGTCACCGGGGCCCTGGTGGTGCGGGCGCTGCAGCGTCCGTCATACGCACACCTCGTTTCGGGCCCTCGTCCATGGCCCAGCCGTCCCCGATGGCGTCCATCTTGTTGGATCCGCACCACCAGCCGTCGACAATTCCATATGCGAACCGCAGCATGCATCGGTCGAGGGCACCTGGCGGAGGAGGTGCGGGCGGCCGTTTTGGTGCAGGTGGCCCCGGCGAGAGCTACATTGTGGAAGAGCCCGCAATGGAAGATAGCCGGATGGGGACAGGTGCTGGTGCCGCGAGAGACGGCGAGGCTTACCACGACGACGAGCCCCTTCAGCCGAACCAACAGGCACAGGCCAACAGCGGTGAGCTCCCGAGCGGTCCCGGCATGTTGGATGAGTCGACATGGCAAACATCGCCACCGACAGGGCCGTCTCGCGAGAGCAGCGGTGTTGGCGAGGATGTCGATGTGGGCGTCTTGGGACTCATGTACCAGTTCCAGCAGGCACACCAGAATCACCGAATTCGGTAGATTTGAGTAGGTGTCTGGTGCGCTCTCTGTCCACTTGCATTTGTACAGGTTTACAAGTTTTTTCGACTCCTGTTTGGTTTTGCCCTTTTGGTTATAATACATCCGTAGCATTTCAGCCTTGGCCTATTAATTGAGCCTTGCTGGCTGGCGTTACCTCGCGTATGATTATTGGGAACTGCATGAATAAATGCGCTGCTATTTTTTATTATATTCTATACCACCACTTTCCCCCCATGCTGTGAACTGCGTTGTGTAGCGATATTTGCAAGGGGTGGTGCTGCCGCAATACGAGGCTGTGAAGTGCATATTTGGAGTGGCAGCCTTGTTCAGGGATCTCGTGCAAATAACCTCAAATAAGCATTTTCACGTGGCGTGTGACCTAAGATGTGCTGAACTGTGCCCGTGAATCTGTGGGAAAGAGCCGCAGTTGCCGAGTCGTCCTGCAACGCAGCCGAGACAGCACTTGCGGGTATTGTCACTGCATGACAAAAGAGGAAGCTGCAGCTCCGAAGCGGAAAGCAGATGTATAATGATACATTCAACGATCGTATGTAATTACTCGGTATCGACGCCCCGCGGAAGGAGCACCCAGCACAGCTTCTGCCCCTGTAATCCCGGCCGTCGGTTTAGTACTGGTGGGGCGTTCCTCCTCTTCGTGTCGCTGTACTGGCGCGTCCTGTGGCCAAACGCGCTTGCCTTTGATTTCTCGACATACGGCTCTCTGCGACTCAACAGGCCAGGCACTCTCCACTGAAGCAGGCACTTCAGGCACTGTCCACTGTCGCCCCCCGAACAAGAGCTTGCCAGCCAATCGCGCGAGCTGTATCAGGTCCCCTGGGGGGCGCGCGCGCTGGGCAGCTAGCGTGACGTGCAGACCCAGTAGGCCTAGCCACCGGCCCCCCTCCCCCCCCCCCCCCCAGCTGCTGCCCCTCAACCACTCGAAAAGCCGCCCTCTGGCTTTTTCTCCGCCGTGCCTGCCTGTCCTGGCCCCGGCTTGTCACTGCCTTTCCTGTTCGAAACAAGCCCACACCCTTCCTGCTGCTTTGGTAATGGGTCCTGCTGCATGCAAGTGTGTCGTCTCTCGTCTTCACCGATTTCTCCGATCCTCCTCTTTCCCAAAAAGCACCCAACCAAAATAAATTGCTGCTTCCCTTTTGTCACTTTTTCTCTCTCTTGTTCTTTTTGCAGTGACATCCCGTCTCCAACGCCTCCAACGTTTTTTTATTGTTTGTCTTTTCGACGGTCCGGCTCACAATCGTTTCCGCCGACTGTGTCCTTACGTCCATTCTTTCGCGCCCTCCAAAATTCACCTCGTTCCCAACGCGCAAGAAGGCAACCCAGCACCGAGTCACTTTTGAAGTTGAGCCACATTTTATTTGGTCTTTTTTTCAAGCTGACTTCTCACGTCAGTCGCCTTATTCACTTCTTGACAAGCCGACACTACTTCAACTTACCTCTCCTCTCGAGCAGCCCTTCCTCTGATCCCGACACTCGCCGCTGTGCCCACGGGGCTTCAAACGGTGTTGCCGACAGCGAGCAAGCGAACGATATATTTTTTCGGCCGGCACGCTGATATCCACGAAAATAAATCAGAACCAACCGCCGATCACACGATAGCAAACTGGCTGTTGTCTCACAACCCTCCGAAGCAGCAATGGCGGACCACTTCGGCAACGGCGGTGGTGATCCCGCCACCGCCAACGCCGCCGTGAACGAGCCCGAAGAGGTGCTGCTGCCCAAGATTACCAGCGCCCTCGAGCTGATCTACAACCCGCAGTCGACCAACCTGGCGCGCCAGGAGGCCCAGAAATACCTCGAGATCGTCAAGGAGGCCGTGCAGGCGCCGTCTGTCGGATTCACGCTCGCCGCCAACGCCTCCAACTCCTCCGTCGTTCGACATTTCGGCTTGTCCATGCTCGAACACTCCATCAAACACAAGTGGGCCAATTTCTCTGCCGACCAGGCCACCTGGATCCGCCGGTGGGTACTGCAGCTCGCCGAGAACGTCTCGCGCGCCGATGCCTCATACCTGCGCAACAAGATCGGTCTGCTCTGGGTCGAGGTGGCCAAGCGGTCCTGGGCGGGAGAGTGGCTGGACATGGACGCACAGCTGCTGAGTCTCTGGCAAGCCAACCAAGGCGGAGACAATGTTCACAAAGAGCTTGTCCTTTACATTTTGGAAACGCTGTCAGACGAAGTCTTTAACGGCGACGATGCCGTCGTGGCGCTGCGCGAAGGTGTGCTCAGCAAATCATGTGTCGATATCTTCACGCCGGCTGCCGTCCTCAACGAGTGCTTCCCGAACCGCGCCACAAGCCCCAACGTCCGTGCCGGCGACGAGGGCTGGCTGTTGCGTGTGACAGACCTGCTGCGCGTTTGCATCTCCGCCGATGTCCAGTCCAACGACGATGCCCGCAGCTGTGCCGTCCGCGCCCTTGCCGTCCTCACATCTCTCCTACCGTGGGCAATCCCTAAGGCGGTCATTGCCTGTCAGTGTGTTCCGACATTGTGTGAGAGCTTGGCCGCGCCCCACGTCTCTGTCCAGAAGGCCGCCCTCGAGGCGTTGCACGCCCTCTACTCGCGCAACCACTTCACCGAAGAGGAGTTTGTAGCTCTAGTGGTCCCAATGTACGACAGCAAGTACGTCGACCTGTACCACCGACTGCTCGAATGGTCCAAGGTCGATGTCGATGATATCGACGACGACAAGTACCAGTTCGCCAAGAAGTTTTCCGAGGTATGTATACCCCATTCTCGGTCTACCAATAGCGTACAACTATGTATCCTTCTCCTGCTAACCCGTTGGCTTTAGATGCTCTCTTGCCTAGGTAACTACTTGGACCGTCGCTTCCACAACCTGCCGGCAGGCGTGGATGTGCAGCGGTTTGTTGAGTTCCTTCTCGAAGTCGTCCAGAGCCAGAGCTTGGTGGTCTCCATCCCCGTTCTGGTAACATGGACCCGACTTCTTGCCCACCGCAACATCGGGCCCCTTATCGCAAACACCCCCCTCATCGGCCCTCTTCTCGAGGTCTGCAGCTCACGACTTATCCGCTACGAGAGTCTCCCCGAAGACACACAGGACCCATCGTACTTGTTTTTGCTCGAAGATACGGATACTATCCCCGAGCGTCATGCTTTCCTTGGCAACTACCGACGATATAGCTCTCAGATCATTGAGGCCATTGTGCAGCTGAAATTGGTAGACGCCTTCCACCACATATTCGCACAGGCTGAGAATGTTCTGCGCCATCTGTACGAAGATGGTCAGGAGTTCAAGGTTGCCGACTACAACAAGAACGCCATGCCGGTTCTCCGCGTCGATGCCCACTTCACCGTGGTTGAAGCAGCTTTAAAGGGCTATATGAAGTGGAGAAACTCAACGCACTCTCGAGATAATACAGCCGAGGTAGGTCTTGGTCGAAACCAGTGATAATTCATATTCGCATTTATATCCTTAAGATATTCATAAAGATATTCATATCTATATACTAACATATCGACAGAAACAACAGCAGCGAGCCGCTCTTGAGACTGAGTTCGAGGCTTGGTGCAACCGCGTGGCGGACCTGGAGATTGAGGATCCTTGTATCCGGAAGCGGATATTGCAACTTCTCGTGGCTTTCTCTATTACTGCCCTGGACCGGTATCCCAGCTTCATGCTTAAGGTTCTGGAGCACATTCTTTTGACCTGGCCGAGCCCGAGGGAGCCAGAGCATCGCGCTTTCAACGATGCCATCAAGGAACTCCAGTCCGAGAGCATGGTGGAACTGCAGCGCCTAGCCACCAAACAACCCGACCACCTTTTCAGCGTGTACGACCAACTCGAGAGCAAGGTCAAGGAGCTGATCGCATCTGGGACTCTTGATGAGAAGCGGCAGGTGGCATATCAGAGCTTCCTATTCCTCATCATCCACCGCACAAGCCAAATCGACCAAAACACGCGTGTGCAGAGACTCCAGGGATTCTTGGAGCCTGTCAAGGCACAATGGCAAACGCCGGAGCTGGAGCGCGCCCTGTCATCGTTTAGTAATTTTGCTGAACTCGTCGGGCTTGACAAGGCCCAGCTGTACATTGCACGCAACCGCGTTGACCAGGTGGCCGATTGGGGCTCGATCGAGCTCGATGCCGAGGGCTTGGCCCTCCAAGCAGACCTTGAGGTGCGGCAGACGCTCTTGCCTCTTAGGTCGACCAAAACGTTCCTCAATGCCTCCGTGGAGCGGATTGACCGCCACTCGGAAGCATTCCAAGCATCCATATTGCTGTGGCAGGATGCTGTACCGCTTATTCTCACCAGGCTTTTGGAATTTCTGGACTACGGCCATGCATCGCACAATCATGGCAGTTGGACACTCCTTCCTGAAGAGATGCGGACGTCGGTCGGACGTCTTCTCACGGACCGATTTTGGCAGTCGGGCATCTCTGAAGGCAGTAAGGATGACTTCTATGCGCGCGTAATGAAGAGAAAGGGCACAATGGAAGGCCTTGCGTCTTCTATACGGTCTACTGTCCGCTATGTGCGTGAAACGGCTTATTCGATTCTCTGTAGTCTGAGCCGCTTCAGCGTTCAGTTTTACAGCTTTGAGGGCTTGCCAGAGCCGCTTTCGCGGTCATTGTTTGGCAACGCACTGTTTCTGCCCCCCCACCAGATCATTGGTTTGCTGAACCTCGTGCGGTTCCTGGTCGATAACTGCCCAGTCGAATTCCGCGAACAGTTCCTGCCGCCCTTGATCTCCTTGTGTTTCCAACAGACGTCGTCCAAGCTGGTGCAAGAATGGGGCCGGATCGACCAGCAGCAGGATATCAAGACGGACGGAGACGGACTCACGGAGGAGATGAAGGCCGAAAGCATATTGCGCCAGTTCGGCTACTGTGCCGTGATTATGATGGCGGATTTCTTGGATCCTACACGAGTGAACGGTAAGCAAAGCATAAATATCTTGGAATGCATACACAGAGAGAGAGAGAGAGAGAGAGAAGATTGGCCAAAAACTGACTTCAAATACAGTCCTGTTGCAGCAGGATTCGCCTGAGCAGGCGACAAACACGCAGACCAAATACCCGACACTGCGGCGGTTTTGCCTCAGAAACACCAGCCTAGTTGAGCCCCTGTTGGTTTTCTGCAACCAAGTTATCCGCATCCACGATGGTCGCTGCTGCAGCATCGTATTGCGCGTTCTACGAACCATTATCAGCGAATTCGTCATCATTGATCCAGCCTCGCCCGAGTCTCTACCCCCACCTGCGCTCCCGACCGCGCCAACATCCGGGGACGACGACGCCAACGGTAGTCGGAACCACTCGGACTCAACGACGACGGGTGCGCGTGCACCAGACCCGTTTCCCGTGCCCTCAGAGACTTCGACAGCCGTGCGTGAGTACATCTCATCCGAGGTTCTCAAGAGCTGTATTCTATCGCTGCACGAGCCGTACTTTGTCGATCAGCACCGGGAGCTCGGCTCCCTGATTGCATCGATTCTGTGCCACTACTGCCCGATCACAGGCACACCACGGCAGGTGCTGCTGTCGCTTCCAAACATCAAGACAGACGATGTGGACTTTACTATTGAGCAGATTTGTAAGGCGGGGATGCAATCACGCCAGCAGCGGGCTCTGGTTCTCGATCTGCTCAAGGATCTGAAGGGTGTCAGTGTTGCCGAGATGGGCAAGCTTAGTAAGACGGGTGGGCTAAAGCGTGATTCGTTCCGGCCGGCAGCGAAGAAGACAAGCGGCCGTAGTAAGATGGCCCAGGAGTTCATGACAGCTCCGGCGACGACTGGCGGGACAGTTAACAACAACGAAGGCGGCTCGCGAATGGGTGACGGCCGTGGCAGTCCTGACCTGGATGGCGTTGCAGGCCTTTTCAATGTGGCAGAATAAAGAAGTGCCCAATCACGCCACCCTAACCAGACCACAATCAACACTAATGCGGCCCATCTATATATTTTCGGGATTCTATTCATCTAGTTTTGTGGTCCTCCCCTTTGTCCTACTATTCCGGCCAGGTTGTCTTGGAGAGCTGATTCTCCTTTGGTCTGTTTAGGATTTGGCTCGTTGTTTCATGTATCACTTTAAGTATATGATTCCCTGTCAGTTTTTCTTGTGGGGTGGAGGGGAGGTTGTAGAGGCATCAGGCGAGAATGGGGGTGGAAACCCACGACGAAAACGAGGATTGCTCAAAGCGGCGTAATTTTTTTCTGTTGCTGCTGGTTTTTTCCTTATTTTACGGCGTCAATGGAGAGATATATTTGTGTATCGATGATTACGGAGGATGGGTGCCATGGAATAAAGAGAGTAAAGAAAGCAACAAGAAACCTTTTAGAAGTACCTTGGCCGATCATGTCTCATCGGGCACCACCCACGTCCAAGGCTCTTGCTCACATGGATGTACGACGTATTACTCTGTGCTGTGCAAGAGCT
This sequence comes from Sporothrix pseudoabietina, assembly GCA_019925295.1. Classification (NCBI taxonomy): domain Eukaryota; kingdom Fungi; phylum Ascomycota; class Sordariomycetes; order Ophiostomatales; family Ophiostomataceae; genus Sporothrix; species Sporothrix pseudoabietina. The sequence goes on along the minus strand of JADHKS010000036.1, from coordinate 75,132 downwards.
AGACAAAGACAGCCAAAATGGCACCCGGTGTGACAAATAGCACACATTGTCAGATGCTTTCCCTGTATGTGTACCATGATGACGAGTGGGTTTGTATTTTAGCTGCCTCGTTTTTGGAGTCGATGCAATGTTGTGCTCCGTACATTTGTATTTACGAAGCGTTTTCGTGTGTCTCGTTGCACTGCCTCTGTATTTTACTCGCAGCTCTTTCTTTTCGGGCTTCAAGTCTGGCAAAGCACAGTGATATATAAGAGCAGCGTACAGCAGAGAAATTTATAATATAACAGCGAACGTGGGTTGAAAAACACATAAATAGGAAGGCATTAAGAGAGAAGTCTTGGGGAAAATACATGGATAATAAAGAATAAACTATTTCCATAAAAAGACAAGGTATAGCAATGACATATCTCCACAGTATCCCATAAACAGTCATCAGTCGGGCAAGTCGAGCACATCAAAAAGTCAAACACACCAAACACACTCATCGGTGCAGTGTTTTTCATTTTCTTCTCTTTTGTTTCCCATGGTCTGGCAAGGTACGCAGCGTGCACTCCATCCACACGGTATTTGCCCCTTCTCACCGGGCATATTGCACATCAGGTACTTGTACGCTCGACGAGACAAATACAAGTCCCTTCTCTGTACAGCGTGCCCAAAAAAGATCGTACGTCGTTTGTTGGAGGCACATCCACCGCCACCCCATCGAGCCTTTTTACTGCATCCATCCATCTACTGATCCATGGCACGGCCTTGTGGCCCGAACCCCAGCGTCGCAGCCAGAAAAGCTAAATAAAATTCCACCTAGCAACTGCAGGTGGCGATGCCCAATCTTGTCGCCTTGCGTGGCCTTTCTTTAATTTTTCTTTATTTCTTGTCAGTGGGAACGCCACACGTTGCAGCTCAGCGTTTACCCCTTATTTCGGCGCGATTATCTGTTTTACATATACGAAACGCGACAGTAAATTGCGAGTCTTTCTTACAAGTGTTGCCTGTTAGCAGACTGGTGGTAATCCAGGAAGGGTAAGAGAAGAGAGAAGAAGAAGAAGAAGAAGAAGAAAAAGAGAGAGAGAGAGAGAGAAGAGAGAATAGAAGACCGTTTCTCATCAAATTTCTCACCACCTTTTTTTTTTTTTTTATAATCATGTCGGCACACTCGTTGTCACTCTTACATTGACATTATGATTTTAAACTTCCTCACCCCTGCTCGCCCTGTGAGGAGAGAAGTTTGCATCGTAGCTTGCTTCAATTTTGCCCGTCGTAATATATACTGTCTTTTTTCTTGTACGTGACACGCATCTGCCTGTTGAGGTCCACCTCTCAGTCACGTCAATGTTCGATGGGCTAATGCTAGGCCCAGACTTGCTTTATGCAAAAGGACTCTATATGTAAACACATTCAACAACTTCAAACCTGTCTCCGTATCTCCACGAATGCTAGGCCAGTCAACCCCACATGTATCTGTCTCTCCTGTGCTTCCAGTGCTCCTGGCGGCGTCGCTCCATCGACGGCGGCTTTCTCAACAAAGAGAAAAAAAGAAGAAGAAGAAAAAAAAAAGAAGAAAAAGAAGTGGAAAAAGGACAGGGCGACAGCTTAAATAAAGATGGCTCAAAGATCTACAGATACTTCGTCAATGCCGGCACATAAGGTGGCCATCCAATTGATGTACATGTACGTCGTAATACGTCGCATTACCCCGTACTAAAGTCGTTATTCCACCTGTCGTTTTGTGCCGTGCCTGTGCCTGTGTCATTAGTGCTGTTCACGGCGTTTCAGACGATCTTTTGTCCCTCTTTTGGTCGCTCGTGTCCCTTTTCTGAGTTGTTTACGGTGCACGTCGTAAAACGTAAGATATGTTGTTCTCAATTCTTTTTTGTGCTTTATGTGTGTGTTTCTCGTTGACATCACGTCTCCCAGTCTTTCTTTCCATTTACTACCCGGGTTCTTCCTGCCTTCTTTCATAGTTCTTATGTCCTATCGTGCCTTCCATTTCCGACCTGCACATGTGCGGTCCTTCCCTCGCTTCAACCTGCTCTTTCCTCGTCTCCCCCCCAGTTACGGAGTACATTCACCCCTTCCCTAAAATTCTTCCTCGGGACTTGGTTCACAGCACCTGATTTAGCAACCCGGTCTCTGGTCCAGCACCCGGATCCCCTGCGACGCCAAACCAGGATACCCAAGATAGTACCCAAGATATACCAACCTGTTGCAGCCACCTCTGAGCTTCTCTTCAACTCTTTAACCTGTCTGCACACTGCCATCCCTGTCCAGAGCCTCTCCGTAGCGCGCATCATTCACTCGAAACATACGCTGCCGTCCCCCGTCCACATCCCGACATCACATCCCACACTCACAGTATCTGCCGAAATCTAAAACCCACTAAATCCACTGCTGCACATTCCCCCCATTTTGATGGCTCAAGCGGCGGCGAGCTAGTCGCACCTTCCCCCGAAAGTCCCCACCCCTCCTTCTAGCTTGCTCCTTCCACCGCCTGTGATCCGTCACAACGCTCGCTTTGATCGCCATTAAATTATCCCGGCAAGGCTAGGCTTGGGCAACGGCCTCCTCCTGGCTCCTTCCCAGCGAGCCATCTTGCGTCTGCAGATTGCAGATAGCTCATTCCCTCCCACTACCACAATCCCAATCCACTCTGTCCCCCCTCCTGCCCAGGACTCCGAACCAGACTGAGAGTACGTCGTACATAGTTACGTTCTAGACGGGCTCGACGGGCTCGACGGGATAATTAACTACAAAGTACAAGATCTCGGGAAACAGCCGTCTCTTCCCGCTGCCAACTGACCAGGCCTCAAATCATCAACGGCCATTTTTGTTCCTTGGGCATACATGCTTTTCAACCCCCCCTTTTTCTTCTCCATCAACCCATCCGCCCGTCGTCTTTACATCCAATCGCGACATATATCATTACCGTGGGGTATACCGCTACCATTGTTCCTCCACCTACGCACACTTACGAGCGTCAGCCGACGCGGAACACTTTCACCATTCGGCTGATATCTAGTCGACATCCAGTTGGTACTCGAGCGAATCCCACTTGGATCCCGCCAGAATGGTCTTCTCAGGAAAGCCGTCTACCGGCTGCCAGATGTGCCGGACACGGCGAATCAAGGTAAGACTCACACGCTGTCGGGCTGTAACTCATGTCAACACAACGGCTCTTTGCCTCGCATGATCTCTCGTGCCCTTTCTTTCTCACTGGCCTGGCTCGGCACATGATCCATCGGCACCGTGCTGCACCGCTGCTTCATTTCCCACCCTTTCTGATCTCACGCCCGTCTACCTTGCAAAATGTCCATCTGGATATATCCAATCGCCTTCAGAAGCACGCTCTCTAATACCATCTACAAACGCAGTGTGACGAGGCAAAGCCCGCTTGTAACCAATGCGTCCGCACCGGCCGCACGTGTCCGGGTTACAAAAGTAAGCTTGATTTGCTCTTTCGGAACGAAACCGGCGCCAGTGCCGCCGAGAAGCGCGCACGCACCACCGCCCGGAAAAAGGCAGCCGCCACGCTCCGTGGCCGCCAAGCAGGACGTGCCGCTCAACAAACAGGAGGGCAGTCCGCTCAAGGAGTGACAGCTACGTTGCCTGCCCATACTATCGCCAGCCAAGGCCATAGAACGGATAGCGGCTGCCCAGACGACAGCCTGACGAAAGCGTCACAACGTTTTGTCGCTACGCCTGCCCGTTCCGGAAGCAGTAGCAGCTATCGCAACGAATTCGGAAGCAACCATGGAGGCCACAGCAGCGACAGCAGCCACAGTAGCGACAGCAGCGGCAGCTACTCATCCGGGAGCAACCGCTACTACTACGGGACTATCGTGCCAGCCCTACCCATCCCGCCCGAGCAGCTAGCAGTCTGCCACTTCTTCTCCAACTTTGTTCTCGTCCCGTTCCAGGGCACAGGCCGTGGCTACATGGACTTCCTCGTGCCCATGATGAAAACCGCCGAGAGCCCAACGTCGCTGTATGCATCCGTTGGTTCCAAGGAAGCGGCCGCTTTGCGCAGTGGCAGCGAGCTGGCTGCCCCGACGCCGGGGACGGTGGCTTCTCCAAACAAGGAAGCCCGTGCCGCCTTGTCGATTGCCTTTCGTGCCTGTGCGCTGGCTTCTATGGGCACACGTGTTGCCTCCAATGGATTCGCGTTTGCCGATAAGGCTCTGTCGGCCTACACACGAGCTCTGGCTGCTACGCACCTCGCATTGCGGGACCCGGCGCTATCGCGTGCAGACAGTACCCTCGGGGCGGTTCTATTGCTGAGCTTATTTGAGGTAACCGCTTCACCATATTTTCATTCCTACTGTTGTCCGTATGCTAACATGAATCCTGCAGAGCATCACTGCCAAGCACATGGGTCTCTTCGCTTGGGGCTCTCATATTGATGGCGCTGTGGAGATCGTCAAAGCAAGGAGCTTGGAACAACGCAAGTCTCGGTCCGGGCTTTCACTTTTCATTGCTGTCCGAACACAGATGGTAAGTAGCTGCGAATATGTACATATACCTCTTGAGGGGATATGCACACGTGTTTCCCCCAGACACCGACTTGACCAATGCCCTAACAACCTTTAGATCATCCACTGTCTTGCCTCTGGTAAGGCACCTGATATGGATATTGACTGGTGGATGACTGATGCTGTCGCCGACTCCGCTGCTGCTGCCTGTCAGCGTCTCAGCATCCGCGCCGCCGCTTTGCGATCGCGGGCCGCCGACCTCATGACCACTGCGTTCGATCGCTCTCCCGAGAATGCTGCCCGTGTTATGGCCCTTGCCCAAGACGCTTACAGCCTGGACCGCGAATGTGTTGCCTGGGGTGTCAACGTCCCGCCCGAGTGGCGGTTCCACACCGTTGCCTGGCAAGATAAGCTCCCTGAAGGCGGCAACTACAGTCGTGCACAGGTGTTCCCTGGAAAAATTGACGTCTATCGGGATATTTATATTGCCAGTGTATGGAACATGGTGCGCGCCACCCGTCTGTGCCTAGCTTCGATCGGTGTGCGTTGTGCTGCGTGGGCCTGTGTGCCGTCAGACTATCGCACGACATCTCAGTATGCAGCTGCAGCGCGTACTTGCAGCGACATTATCGCCGACATCATTGCGTCGGTACCGTTCTGTCTAGGCTGGCACCAGGGGCAGAGCCGGTATCCGGCATCGGCATCAATGAAACAAGCACGACCTGGCCCGGAATTCTCCAGCATCAGACCGACAACCGGTGACGCCGACTCCGACTCCGACAATGAACCTACCCCGGGGCTAGGCTTTGCGTGTGGTGACGAGTCTGGCCTCAAGGGCCTCGCCGGCTACTTTTTGGCCTGGCCGCTGACCAACATAAACAGTCAGGACTATACGACGGACAACCAGCGCGCTTGGGTTGTTGGGCGGCTGAAGTATATTAGCAACGAGCTCGGTGTGCGATACGCTGGGTTTCTAGCAGAGGTCAGTTCTATGTACACCACATTTTAATCACCTGTCGTCTGTAAGGAGAAAAACTTTTCTAACCCATCTAACCCACAATCTAGCTCGACTTCCGCGTCCCGTCAATGCTGATCCGCCGCGATCAAGTCATGTCGCGGAATCAGCACTTGGAAGCAGTACACAACATGCAAGCCTCCCTATCGGCAACATCTGCTGTTTCCCCGCCTGGCTCGACACTGGCCTCTTTGGCAGCCACTGCAGCCTTTGCAACCTCTGTGGCCTCCGCTACCACTGCAAGCTCCTTGCCAAGCCCTAGTTCTGATGCAAGTTCCGCGACCGTCCCACGGGTCATCCCGACCGCAGGGCCCAAGGACGCTGGCCAAGTCTTGAATCCGCTCTAGCAATGGGAAGCTCTTCAGAGACAGGCGCTTGATGCAGACAAGAAAAGATTGGTCGACAAGGCATTGGGCAACGCTGGCCCGTACGGTCCCGTATGTGGCCCATAAAATCTTGCACGTGTAAAAGAAAAAGACAAAAAAAGATAGAGTGTGAACACTGGACTTTGGAGAGGGCTCCGGACCCGAGAAAAGGTTTGGATGCCATATAAGATACCATATAAGATACTATTGAGGATACCATGTACAATACTGTGTAAATTTTCATCTAAGATATCAGATAAGATACGACATAAGATACGTTTATGCACATCTCGATACGGACAACCGCACAGCAGGTCACATTTGTGTAATGTCTTATTTCACATTTCAAATTCATGCAGGTTGTAACCGTTGTAGATCATCTAGAGCCTGTTGCAAAGAAGGTATGAAAACCCAAAACAAACAAAAAAAAATAAAGACTGTACCATCTACCTATTCACGCACGAAGGCGGATCCGAACCCAGTTGTAAAGATATAAATGACGCCCAACCACCGTCGTTCCGACAAGACCTCGCGCCGGGGCAGCTTCGCGGCTTTCCATGACCATAGAAGCCGTTCTGCTTGCTAGGCATCCATATGCTTTTGTGTATCTCGAGAGTTTTGTGCCGTAAATGATAACGGTGGCAAGCCACGGGGTTGGACTATGTTGTGCCCTTGGCGTGGTTCTGTATCACCGCAATGATCGCGTCGCTTATTTCGACTTCGAGCCGTGTCTGTACACATACAAATTAGCCACGCGCCCAAAAGGTTGCAAAACGGGCTGCCAGCCACTATGTGAATGTGAGGACCAGGGGAGGGGCGATCCAGTACATACCTCTTGCGCTGCTCTTCCAGACCGATGTTGTTCGCATGCTGGTTCCACACGTCAACAAAGACCTTTTGCGTCGCATCGACGTACTTCTCGTTCTTCACCTCCTTGACGTTGACACGCATGCCATCCTTGGTGAAGGTTATGTTCTTGTTGCCAATGTTCTTGGTCGCCTGGGCCTGGATCTTGTTGACGCCCAGGTAGATCTGGTAGCCGACAAAGGCAAGACCGCCAATGACGATGAAGAGGACAACCAGGGGAACAAGTTGCCTGGGGGGAATGGAAATGAGGGTCAGCTGGCTGTCCGATCACCACCCAGAACCACAGTGTGGAAAACATGTGGAAAACAATGTGGGAAACAATGTGGGAAACAATGTGGGAAAAGGCAAATGCGGGCGATCAGATGCAGGCACCCCAAGCACAGAATGCAAGAGGGCCTTGGTTGCCTGATGGTATGCGCCCACGTAGATTGAGGACTGGAAATATGCTTACCCGATCAGTGAGCGGCCCATGTTGTCTGTCTGCTGTCTGCTGTCGTATGGGGAGGAGGGACAGAAATACCAGGAACGCCGTAGCGGAAGAGTGAGGCGAGTGGGAGGACGGTCGTGCGAAATGATCGAGAGAGCAAAGAGAGAGAGAGGGGCGGGCAGAGCGGAGGGGAAATGAAGAGAAGAGGAAAAAAAGGGAGAGAATCCAATGCAGGAGGTTCTGCACAGTAGAAATAGAGAGACCGAGCCGTGCAAAGGGGACCTTGGCGCAAAGGAGGAAGGAGACACGCTGCAACACAGGCTGTAGTATGCGACAAAAAAAAGACGGAAGAAGGAAAGAAAGCACAAGACGAAGCAGGAAGGAGCGAGACGACGGAACGGACAAAAAAATAAGCTCCAGGCGATCGCTGTCGAAAAGTCGAAAAGCAGAAAAGCACGGCGCAAGTCACAGAACGGTCTCGGAGGCCTTTTTTTGCGATTTCTGTGTACTATGAGACTACGACGTACTTGCAACATCTTTGCAAGCCATTACGAGCAAACTCGGCAATAATACTCGTAGCTGGGTGATTCGCGGGCCCCATATGCTGGGTCTCGTTACGCAATCAGCAGCTTCCAAGGACGATAGATAGACTGATGGAACCTCTCCAAGAGACTTTCAAAGAGCAAAAGAGACCCTGCGGCATGCAGTGTTAGCGCAAGGATTGATAGATACGGAGTATGACTTCGTACCTAGATATTCCAAGCCGGGCTGAACAGCTGCCGCTAAAACGCCTGGATTTGGTGTCAAAGAGTCGCGCCGTCCTTTTCAGCTCCCGTCGCGGCAGGAGACAAGACAGAGGCCAACACGCCAACACGCCAACACAATCACAAGCTTCTCACCCCGAGTGAGGGACAGTTTCCGGTTTTGTTTGGGGCCGTTTGTTTCCCTCGTTCCTTCTTTCCCTGGCATACCTGCTGGTGGCTACTGGGGCAGGGGCTGGTGGCGGTTCTTCCACTAGGGGCAATCTGAAATTAGAGGTTTCAGGGGCACGAGGGGCTAGCTCGAGGAGGCAAGAGCGTGAAAATACAGGGGACTCGGCGGGGCGATCGCGCACGTTGGTACAGTATCGAGAGTATGTTTACTGGGTACGAGTATGTCTCGTAGTCCGTGAAAAAAAAGCACCGCCACGAGCGCACTGCCACAGGTCTCCTCAAGATGTCTATCACGTGCCATATCACGCCCAGTGAGGGGGGGTTAGCTATCTGGGCCCAGGCGCACAGCAACCAGTGGGTACACATTTTAGTGCAAAGGCCACTCGAGAGGACAGGTGGTAGGTGGTGGCCCGCACCTGCCACGGCCGCACACTGCAAATCCATGGAAACACTGTCGCTGTCGTTCCTTTGCCTCGCCTCCTCTCCTCTCTATCCCCCTCCACATCCGCCGCCCGCCACACAGCTGCCGCTATCTTCCACCTGGCGACACCACCCTTCCATCGCCGCTTTCCGGTGTCGACACATCTCCGTCCGAAAGGCCACCTTTTGTATTCTGAGCTGCATTCGCTGCTGCCTGAGCTTTTCCTGAGCTGTTCTTTTCAACAACCAGTCGCTTTTCTTTCTTTGTTTTGCCAGCATCTTGTTTCTTCATCTCCGCCTCCTATTCCATCTCAATATTGCCAATCTCAGCAAGCTCCTACCTATTTCGAGCCGACCTGACATACCGTCCCATCGACATATCTCGATTTACCCGTCTCCCGCGCTGCCATTGACGCCCCATTGACGCCTCGAACCGCCCCCTTCCCCCACACCGCCTCCTGCCATGTCTGCTCCTTACGGCCAGCAGTACGGCGGTCAGCCGTCGCCGTATGGCGATCAGCAGAGCTTCCAGGACCAGCAGCAACAGCAGCCCGAGGGCCAAACCCTGCCGCCCGCCGGTGCGCACGTCGCTGAGACTGGAAAGAAGAAGAAGAGAGCATACGCCGCCGATGCCTTCAATGTCGGTTCCGCCGGAGCTGGCGGCCAGGCTCCGGCTCCCGGTCAGTACGGTGCACCTATCCAACCCGCCGCCGCTCCGGCGTACGGTGGCTATGGCACCCAGGCAGCTCCTGAAGCTCAGGGTGGCCAGTATGGTCTTCCCCAACAGCCTGGTGTTGGTGCACCCGGCGGAGCTCCTGCGGCCGGTGGCTACGGATATCCCGACTACGCCTACCCCGGTGCAAATTCAGGCGCCCCTGGAGCTGGCGGCGTCGATGCCGTGACGGCTGGCGTTGCCAACATGGGCTTCACAGGCGCCGGTCAGCCCCTCGCTCCCCTCCAGCAGCCCCTCCAGCAGGTGCCCGCCCAGCAGGGCCAACCGCCGCGCACTGGCCCCCTCAACCAGCTGTATCCCACCGATCTCATGAGCCAGCCCTTCAATGTGTCCGAGCTGGACCTCCCGCCGCCACCCATCATGCTGCCCCCAAACGTGAGAACCCCCTTTTGCCTTGGTTTGGTATCTTGTGTGTCTTTTGTCGCGCCTCGAAACGGCATACTGACTGTTATCTTTTCCCCCTTGTTAGAGCAGCGTCACCCCCTCGCCGGATGCAAACTGCCCGCCCAAGTACGTCCGGTCTACGATCAACGCCGTTCCCACGAACCACTCGCTCCTGAAAAAGTCCAAGTTACCCTTCGCCCTTATCATCCAGCCTTACGCATCGCTGCACGACCTCGACGACAACGTCCCGGTTGTCCAGGACCAGGTCATCTCCCGCTGCCGCAGATGCCGCTCGTACATCAACCCCTTTGTGACCTTTGTCGACCACGGCCACCGCTGGCGCTGCAACATGTGCAACCTCACCAACGATGTGCCCCAGGCCTTTGACTGGGACGCCGCCTCGCAGAAGAGCGTCGACCGCTGGCAGCGCCATGAGCTGAACCACGCCGTTGTCGAGTTCGTTGCCCCGCAGGAGTACATGGTTCGCCCGCCGCAACCCCTGGTCTACCTGTTCCTCTTCGACGTTAGCTACGCCGCCGTGTCAACCGGTCTCCTTGCTACCAGTGCCCGCACTATCCTCGACAGCCTCAACAGAATACCGAACGCTGATGGCCGCACGCGCCTGGGCTTTATCGCCGTCGACTCTTCCCTGCACTACTTTGCCATCCCGCGCGATTCGAAGCCTGCCGGCAAGGAAGAGGGCCAGGAGGACGACGGTGCCAACGAGGACGATGATGAGAACAACGGCGCTGGCGAGACAAGCATGCTCGTCGTTAGCGACCTGGACGAGCCCTTCATGCCAGTGCCCCAGGAGCTTCTGGTGCCGCTGACCAGCTCGCGCCAAAGTATCGAGCTGTTCCTCACCAAGCTACCGGGCATGTTTGCCAACAATCAGAACAACGGCTCATGCATGGGCTCCGCCCTGCGTGCAGGCCACAAGCTAATCTCGCCGCTCGGTGGCAAGATGGTCGTCCTCAGCTCATCCCTGCCGAACATGGGCACTGGCAAGCTGGAGATGCGCGAGGACAAGAAGGTCCTGGGAACGTCCAAGGAGGGCGCTCTTTTGCAGACAGCGAACAGCTTCTACAAGAGCTTTGCCGTGGAGTGTTCTAAGAATCAGGTTTCGGTAGACATGTTCCTCTTCTCGTCGCAATACCAGGATGTGGCCTCGCTCAGCAATTTGCCGCGCTACACCGGTGGCCAAACCTGGTTCTACCCAGGCTGGAACGCCGGCCGGCCCGAGGATGCCATCAAGTTTGCTACGGAGTTCTCTGACTACCTCTCGTCTGAGATTGGCCTCGAGGCTGTGCTGCGTGTCCGTGCAACCACGGGTCTCCGCATGAGCTCCTTCTACGGCAACTTCTTCAACCGCAGCTCCGACCTGTGTGCTTTCCCCGCCTTCCCGCGCGACCAATGCTACGTGGTTGAGGTGGCCATTGACGAGACACTTCAGAAGAACGTGGTGTGTCTTCAGACTGCCGTGCTGCATACGACGTGCAACGGCGAGCGCCGCATTCGTGTTCTGACCCTGGCTCTTCCTACAACTCTGAGCTTGGCCGATGTCTACGGATCGGCCGATCAGGCAGCCGTTACGGCCTACTTCAGCCACAAGGCTGTTGAGCGTGCACTGGACGGTGGCCTGGATGCGGCCCGCGACAGCCTGCAGAACAAGCTCACTGAGCTGCTGCAGACGTTCCGCAAGGAGCTTGCAGGTGGTAGCATGGGTGGTGGCCTGCAATTCCCGGCCAACCTGCGGGGTCTGCCAGCCCTATTCCTGGGCCTGATCAAGAACGTTGGCCTGCGGAAATCGGCCCAGATCCCGTCCGATCTGCGGTCTGCAGCGTTGTGCCAGCTATCGACGCTCCCTGTGCCTCTGTTGTTGCAGTTTATCTACCCCCGTCTCTACTCGCTGCACGACATGCCAGACAACGCCGGTGTGCCCGACCCCGAAACTAGCCAGATTGTTCTGCCGCCGCCACTCAATCTGTCCTCGGAGCGGTTTGTTCCGTATGGCCTGTACCTGATTGACGACGGCCAGACACAGTTCCTGTGGGTCGGCCGCGACACCGTGCCGCAGCTTCTGGTTGACGTGTTTGGCGTCACAGATCGGACGCAACTGCATGTGGGCAAGACGTCGCTGCCCGAGCTGGATAACGATTTCAACGAGCGGGTGCGTGCGGTCGTGCAAAAGAGCCGCGATTTTAAGTCGCGCGGTGTCGGCAGCATCACGGTGCCGCACCTGTACGTTGTCCGCGAGGACGGCGAGCCGAGCCTGAAGCTGTGGGCACAGACACTGCTGGTCGAGGACCGGGCAGACCACAGCATGAGCTTCCAGCAATGGATGGGCAACCTGCGGGAGAAGGTGAGCAACTAGTGCAAACGCGGTGCCATGCTTTGTATTTCTATTTTTATTTCGAGACGGCAGCTAACACCTCGCGCCTAGGTCGTTCAGTAGTTATGAGGCGGTTAACAATATGCCAGATAGCATGGTGGACGTCGTCTTTGTTATTTATTTGTTTTCTTTCTCTCTCTTGTTTATTATTTACCTTGCTTTCCTTCTGCCTTTTCTCTGTGTCTCTCCTTCTCGCTTCCACGTCTTTCCTTATGCGTATAACTTATCAAAAAAACAGGTTTATTTTGGAGCGAAATTGTCGGCAGACTCTTCACGGGGGGCTAGACAACATGACGGGCACCACAGGCAGTGGCATACGTACAGAGTGCCGAAATACAAAACACAACAAAAGCCAGGCCGATGCATCGTGGGGTGTTATCGGGAACCGTCGGGGCAGGTGATGTAGAAACTCACAAATTTTTGAAAACAAGCCTTTCTATTCCACTTCCAACACTTCCAATCAGGTACGACACTATCTTGACTTGTTTATTTGGAAACATTCTCGGCCACCCAGCCAGAAGTGACAATGCCGTCGTGCCCTGCAGCCCAGATTCGACCAGGTTCAGGAAGAGGGTATGAGCAGGTGATACGCCAGCTCGGCCAGGTCTGCAGAGCCTCGCTGATCAGCCCTGGCCCTTTCGTTTCCCGGATCGCGGAGGCTGCCATGTTCGGTGAATGGCTGCGCCTGCCGAGCTGGCGCCTTGACAGGCCAGACCAGGCATTGGATGCGCCCATAGATTCCGTGTTTGGAATTTGATCATCCATCACCATCCAAATAGGCAATGGGCGAAACGGCGCGTCAGCTTTCCCGTCTCCCATGAATTTGTCGGCGGCAAAGGCCTTGCTTGCCCAAGGCCCCCCCTGATTTTCAGCCCGATTTCCAGATGAAGACTAAATTAACCCGGCATGCCTTGCACGCCATACCCCTGGCACATGATAAAGACAGCCAACGAGCGATCGCAGAAGCGATCGCAGGACAGGATCACAAGAAGTACTCCGTAGAAGTCACCGTCTCATGCAACGGGTCCTTTTGTTCTTCCTTCTTGGTCTTCCTAGTCATCCTGGTCGTTCTGGTCGTCCTGGTCTTCTGTTCCTCCTCCTCTACTCGCAGAATGGCTGGTAGCCCCTCCGGTCAGGTCCTATTTTAATCTACGTCCCTCGTCCCCTCCCCCTTCTCGTCTCCCTCTTTTTCAATTTGTCTGCGCTCCAAGCGCCGCAGCCAGTCATGAAACGGCACTTGGGCTGCTTGGGATGTGATTGAAACACACGCGCAGGGCGCCTCAAGACGGACCGTGATTGGCTGGCCGCCTTTGTTAGCTGCTGCGGGCTGTTGTAGCTTGTGGGCTTGCTGCGCGCAGATACGAAGTAGTGGCCCGCGCACGGCGTTTCTGCGTCGATTCTGTGTCTGCCTTTTGCTCTTCGTCTTTTTTATTGTCGTTGTTTCTTTCGTCCTCGTGCAGTCCTACCTTCCACAACTGTAATCCGACGGCCCTGACAGACAGACAGACAGACAGACAGACAGACAGACAGACAGACAGACAGACAGACAGACAGACAGACAGACAGACAGACAGACAGACAGACAGACAGCCACTCCTGGCTGCGGCCCAGGTATTGGCTGCCCTGGTGTGACGAGCGGCAGTGGAAGGGACAATGGACCCCTCCTGCCCTCCTCGTCCGCCACCCCCTCCTTCTGTGTCCATCTCTTTCTTTTCTTCTTCTTCTTTTTTTTTTG